>CM076581.1:448349371-448517809 GCA_034641835.2 Pinus albicaulis
ATGCTCCCAATTTCATGGGATATATTTCTCTTTTCCAAAGAAGTATCCTTGTGTTCAAATCCCTCAAAGAGGGAGGACTCTCATAATAGAAAACACAACATTATATTCCTATATAAGACAAGGAAAAATGTGCATATGGGAAGAGTGAAAACCCCATGTCAGAACCTAGTGCTGAAGCAGTTACCAACACCTTTGAGGCCATGAGAAAACCAATGAACTATATGGAAATATTACCGGAGAAAACCTTGCATGTAAAGAAATGAAATTAAGTTAGGAAAATTATCTAATTGATGAGTGAAATCTTAAAAGATGCAAATGGGGTTTCAGGGGTAACCTTATTGTCATGCGTAGAGTTGTTGCATGCCCAAAGTGAACTTTGTACCAACCCAAAATTAGTATAATAGTCAATAACAAAAAATCTGACCAAATAGTTATTGAAATGATGCAATGAGTGAGGGATTCTTAGCATGCTTACGCTCTCAAAGATGGCCAAAACCCTGAAACTGGAACCCTTGTAACAAATCCAAGCTTACTGAATCTTGAATGGTATGGCCAAGGTTTGTTGAATATGGCACATGTATATGTAAGGTGATGTGGCTCCGAAGGAAGTTTTGAATGGTTTCAGAGAAGGTTGGGTAGCAGAGCCTCCAAAACAACGTTACCCTGCAAATGACTGGCAAACCCTTGACGAAAATTTGGTGGCTAGACAAGAAAACCCTAAGATATGCCTCGAGTGTTGGATTCAATCCATAGCGAATCTACAATGTAGCCTCCTCCATCGATATAATCAATCTTCCTTGAGAAGGATCGATTAATCTTGTGACAGGTGTGCCCAATACATAGTGAGGCAGGTGAATAATTAATTAACACGTTTTGTAAAATGACATACATAATATGGATAACCATGATATCAATAAGTCACATAAATGTAAAACACCGGAGATTAAATGATAAATCATGTTCATTGAAATGTGCATCATATAACACGTAATGTGAATCTATTTCTTTACAGGAAGGTAATCAAACAATTAATGTGTAACAAGGATTCTAAGGTAGAGTGATAATTTTTTTCTTTTCTGTAATGTAGGGATGTGTGTTATAGGGATCAAATCTCTTTTCACCTTAAAATAGGTTTGTGTCTCAAGAGTAGAGATTCCCTATCAGTGATTGATAGATCCGAGGTTAAAATGAAGATGGGTTGATTCTTAAATCAAACAATGTTGGAGTTATTATGAAATTAATATCAATATAATAATTTAAAAAATTACAAAACTTTTTTTTATAATCTATATATACATAAAATCTCTCATAAAACATAGTTTTTTTTTAATACTATTTTTGTTAAACTACAAACAAATTTAATGATCCAACAAGAACTATTACCTCAAAACGGGAGCTCTAGCCAAAAAGCCCCCAAAAAACATGAAAAATATCTCGAAAATGAAAAGCAATTATTCTGCATCACCATTTTTTTTTCCCGGGTAAATTTTCAACATTTTTCAAAAATGAAAGTAAAATCCAATAAAATCATTTTTTTTTGTGCGAAAAAACATCCTAAAAATGAAGAGTATTAATGCTTTAATAACATATTTTTTCTGGGGGTTAATTTTCAACATTTTTTAGCAATGTCGTTAAAGATAAGATATCATGACTCCGAAAACCCTTAAAATTCCAACAATTTTTAGGAATTACATTAAAGATAAAATATTATGACTCTAAAAAACCTTAAAATTCCAACAATTTTCAAGCATGACATCAAAGGAAAAATATCATGTCTCTAAAAAGCCTTAAAATTCCAACAACTTTCCAGCCACGATGTTAAAGTTAAAATACTTATAATGGTTTTCAACCATAACATTAATGATAGAATATCGTGACTTAGAAAAACCTTAAAATTTTCACAATTTTTCAACCATGGAATTAAATCCAAATATCACTACTAGTGAAAATTTTGATTTGTCAATATATTTCAACCATGACATTATGGAAAAATTATATGACTTAAAAGACCATTAAAAATGAACACCTCAATGCAAGAGTTATTATACTAAGAGTAATTTATTTTTTAAATGCTTAAAGTATATCTATTTTAAAATCTTAGCATAAGGAAACTTGACACATTGCAACGAAAACTTGAAAATCAGCCATCAAATTGGCATGTGGTGTAAGTGAACTCGACCTATTGCAATGAAACCTTAAAAATCAACCATGAAATTAATACATTGGGGGGCATACTTCTCCATTATAACGATAACTTTAAAATCAATTATCCAATTAATACATAATGAAGTTGGGTTGCTAGTTAATAATTGACACAAACATTGCAAATAATAATAATAATAAATAAATAAATAAAAAATAAAAATAAAAAATAAAACAAAACAGAGATTAAAAGATTGAAAAAAATTAAAAGTAAAAAAAAAAAAAATGAAAAAGTTTTAAAAAATAACAACTAATAAATAAAACAATATATTAAAACATTAAAAAAAAATTAAAAAGATAAAAAATGACCCAAAAAAAAAAAATTAAAACTATCTTTCTGAAAAATCAGAAAGTAGTATTCAAAATGTTTTATGACCTTAATATGGTTCATCTTCATTAATATATATATATATATATATATATATATATATATATATATATATATATATATAACACAAAAAAAAGCAAAAAAAATATTAAAGAAACAAAATTAACTCAAAAAGATAAAATGTTTAAAATAAATAAATAAAATAAATATAATTTAGGGAAATAATTTAAAAACTTAAAATTAAAAACAAATAAATAAAAGTAAATTAGATAAATTAAAAATATATCAAATACCAACCAAAAGAAATTTAAAAATAAAAAATAAAATATTTAAATCTTAAAGTTAGAAAAAAAAATTGAAATTAAAATAAAATTAAATCCAAAAAAACTCATTATAACAAATAAAATTAAAAAAGAAAAAATTAAATTTAAATATAATAAAAAAAACAATTAAAATATATAAATAAAATAAAATAAACACACACATATATATTAAATTTAAAATTTTTTATAATTAAAACAAATTAATTTAAAAAAATTATAATTATAATTATATATATATATATATATATATATATATATATATATATATATATATATATATATATATATATATATAATTTATAAAAAAGCGTGAATCTTGTCTCGATGAGGGTTGATTCTTAAAATCAACTCGCCACAGGGCTTATGAAGAGGACTCCACGCAACTCTGTCAACATTTAGGCCCCCACCCCACCAAGGGCCGATTTGGAGAACCGATCCTTGGCCACTCGAAGTCCAAGGGTCACAATTTTTTCTAAATTTAAATATTTTTTTAAAAATATTTTTTTATTTACGTGTAATCTTGGGAGGACTACATCTTCATCATATCCAATATATCACCGAAATTAGGGAGGGGAATCAAACTGACTTCACATCAAGGAGTGCCCTAACAAAGCACCTAATCACCACCTATCAAAAACCTCATGCAATAAAAAAAAAAAAATTCTTAATTTTATCTTAATTTAATTATTTTTAATTATAAAAGTTTTAAAATTTGACATAAGTTTTAAAAGCATTTAATTTTACGATTGTTTAAAAAAAAAAAAAAAATTAACTATAACATTTTAGTTAATATTTTTATATTGTTAAATTATTATTTTTTATCACTCAAGTTTAATTAATAATTTTTAATTTAAAATTCTTTTATATTCTTTAATTTTTATATTGTTTATTATGTTTAATGTTTTAATTTTATCTCCTTTTTTTCTCTTTTTTTGCTATTGTTTCAGTTTAATATTTTGATTTGTTGTTTTATTATTGGTTTTATGTTGTTCAATATTTTTTTAGCTATTTATTTTAATGTTTTTAAAATTATATTATGTGTTTTTTTTTAATAATTTAATTGTGTTTTTTATTTTAAAATTTTGTATATTTCTTTATTGATTCTAAAGGTTTTCTTTTTAATTTAAATGGTATGTTTCATTTTTTTAACATTTTTTGAAAAATAATTCAAATGTTATTTTTTTTATATAAAATTTATAAAAAAAATTATTAAATTTATTTATTTTTAATTTTTTTTTTGTCAATTTTTTCATAAAATGTTTTTTTTAGCGAAAAATATCCTTAAATACATTTTTTTCAACTATTTCCATATGAAAATTATTTATTTTTTGTCGAATGTTTGAAATAAGTATATTTTATTGACAATTGTTTTGTGTATTGATGTATTAATTAACGATATAAAAATTTATAAAAATGGTTAATGTCAAAGTATTAAAGTTATTACTTTTTTTTAGCTTTGCAAATATTATTTAATTTTTCATAATATTATGAATTAAATAATATTATTGAATTAAATAATATTATTTAATTCAATAATAATATTATTTATTATTATTGAATTAAATAATAATAATAAAAGATGTACATATTTGGAAATCCATTAAAAAACAAACATCATAGGAAGAAAAAAAAAGAAGAACTTGAAAACATAAAAATTTTGTTAAATAATCAACATTTAAAAAAATAATTGTGCATACTGAGGACATTAGAAAACTTTAATTCTCAAAAAATATGTCTTAATAAATGATGATTTTGAAAATTTGCATGAAAATCACAAACATTTAAGAAAAATTATCCACCCTTAAAAATATGATGATTTTCAAAATTCGCAATAAAATCACAAACATTTAAAAAAAAAATTATCGAGACTTAATACATTAGAAAAGCTAAAGTGTAAAAAATAAACCCTCTAAAAAAGGGGGTTGATGCTACATCAACACTTTTCAAAATTTGTTTGAAAATCACTGACATTTAAAAAAAAATATGTTCATACTTGATACATAGAAAATTTAAAGTGATAAAAATCATAAATAAATATGTTGGATCAGCACTTTTCAAAATGAGCATGAAAATCACTAACGTTAAAAAAATATATTCTTACTTGATACATAAGAAAATTTAAAGTGTCAAAAATATGCTAAAAAAATGTCTTTTCAATCAACACCTTTCAAAATCAGATGATTTTTTTGCTAACTCAAAAAAATGAGTAATCGGTAAAGTTATCATTTAATCAGTAACTATTTTTACACAGAATTATTTTTTTTAATACTATATATAATAAAAAGGATTAATAAATAGTAAACCATATGAGGCTTTTGACTTAATTTTCCCTTAATTAAATTGAAAGAAAAATTTAATTTCATCTCAGAACAACTTGTATCAGTTAACTAAGTCATAAAGACTGAGTTAGCTCAATAATTTCAAGTCGAGGGTCAAAGGTGAGGCATGTAGAGCGATTGTAATATTTTTGGTGTCCCGATTTAGTTAATGGATTATTTTGGCGCATGTATAATCAGTTAACTCAAATTAATTGAGTTAAAATCAGTTTAACTAGTTCTAACTGAGTAATGAGCTAGTGAGAGGTTAAGTGAATTAAATTAGATTTAATTCACAAGTAGCGATCTACCAGATAACTGATGATTCTCTATTATTAGCTGCATGCATGTCAATTATGATGACGACCCAGTTGAGACACAAGTTAAAGGGAAGATAACTGTTAATTATTTATTAGCAAATTGTCAAGGCACAATTATAAAGTCAGAGGAAATCTCATGAAAGATTGCAAAATCAAGGAAGGTTGATTACATATTTGGAAATCCATTAAGCCTCTGAGGAGCAACCTTTCCAAACCGGAATTTGAACCTCTAAAATCCTTAAACAAAAACCATGATATTTTTGTTCGTAAGGCTGACAAAGGAGGTGCTAAAATAATCTTAAACAAAAAATATTACCGTAGAAAGTTGTTAGATCACCTTTATAATAGTGGGAGCTATAAGAAGCTTGATAACAAACCCCTTAAGAAGGTATCTAAATTTGTTGCTTTATCCATTAATTATAGTAGCTCTATCAGCTCCCTTAGTAAGATACTCATCAAAAGTAACCCCCTCACTCTGAGGATCTATGGTCTACCTAATATACATACTGAAAGGAAACACCATTGGAGGTCTGACATATCTTCTTGCTAAATTTTTACCTAATAAGCTTAGACCTCTTCTTGGTCAGATCGTTTCATTTGTCAAAGATTCAGCCTCTTTTATTAATGAATTGAAGGGAACTATTATGGGTATGAATTATAGGGTGGTTAGTTTTGATGTGGTTTCATTATACACCAATATTCCCATCAATGGTGCTATTTATGTCATCAATCGCATCACCGATCCAGATACTGCCCATCTTCTTAAGATTTGTCTCACCTCCACTTTCTTTAGCTTTGAAGGTGTAATCTTTGAGCAAACATGTGGCATGGCGATGAGTTCTCCCTTATCCCTCGTTGTGGCTAATATTTTCATGGAGGATTTTGAATGCAAGGCCCTCTCCTCTGCTCTTTTCCAACCTAAGCTCTGGAAGAGATTTGTAGATGACACCAGTGTTATCTAGTCTCATCGTAAAGAGAAGTTCAAACTTTTCTTCCATCATCTTAAGAGTCAATATGACTCCATTAATTTTACTATGGAATATGAAGTAGATGGAAACTTAAATTTTCTAGATGTTATTATCATAAGGAAGGATGATGGTTATTTCTCTCATCAAGTCTATCGAAAGAAAATGCACACTGAGCAATATCTCCATGCAAGATCACGTCATTTCCCTGCTGAAAAGCAAGGTGTTCTTAGAATCTTAGCTACGAGAGCATTTAGAATTTCAGATAGATTCCACCTTCATGAAGAAAAATCCCACCTCCTAAGGGTCTTCAATAAGAACGGTTATGACAATTATCAATGCCTCAGAGCTTTTCATAAACATGAGAGAGGTCCTAGAAACAAAAATTATTCCAAAGATTGGGTTTCTGGAGTGCATCTCTCGTTCATTCAAGGAACCACAGATAATATTTCCAAGGTCCTTATTTAATAAACATAATGTTTCCTAAAATTTAAAGCCCCTTAGCACTATTCGAATCTCTTTAAGATCTGTGAAGGACCCAATAAACGCTAAAGATGGTAAAGTCATTTACATTATTCTATGCTCCTGTGGGACACCATATATTGGTGAGACCGGTTGATCCATTAATCAAATAATTTTTGAACATGCAGTTGACTTTAAACATGGTAGATCTCGCTCCTCTGCATTGGCAGAACATGCAAAGAAGACTAACCATCACATATGCAGAGAAGAAGCTAAAGTCATTACTAGGATTGATCATTTTCATTATCGTCAGCTAAGGGGGGCCTTATTAATTGAGAAAAGGTCGGTGAATATGAATATAGATGATGTTTGGAGCATGAGAAAGTGTTGGATCCCTTCCCTATCCTCTTAGTTTTTTTTTTTTTTAGCCTCTAGCCCTTCCCTATTTATCCCCTTATTAATTCCTCTCAGACTTTGTTTTATTACTTTTATTTGACGTTATTTGAAACTTTATTCTCCTTGTTCTCTTGACCTTTATCCTTTACGCTTATTTCTTTTTAATTCAATTAACTTATTCTCATGATTAAGATTAATATAAATATTCTATTTATAACCACAATTGTCTTTTACATCCAAGAATATATATATATATATATATATATATATATATATATATATATAAACAATGAAATTTAAGTTGATCTTGACCAAATTAAAAATTATAATATGTATATGTATATGTATATGTATATGTATATATATATATATATATATACATATACATATACATATACATATACATATACATATACATATACATATACATATTATACTTTCTAATTTGGTCAAGATCAGCTTAAATTTCATTGTTTATTTATAACCGTTATTTATTTTTACTTTAATAATAAATAAAAATAATTTGAATTTCTCTTTATATAAGTAAATAACTAATATTCCTCCTAATTTAGTCAAACTATCCATTATACTATAATGGCTAGTATGATCCTCTTTGCATCTATTTAAACTATAGGCCTTGATCTTTTCTCTCATCTTGTCCTGAAGATGAACGATAATAGTTGGTTCGAAACGCATCGACGAAATTGTTCCATATGTGATTATTAGTGAAATATTGTTTTTCACAATTTATGGATCACAGAAGCCATCTCCCAAACAATAAATACTATTACTCGGAAATGTTAATCAATGCAAAGGAATTCACATCTTGATAAATGCTAAGAAATGAATGGATCTACCTCAGAAAAGTATTAATTTTATTGAAAATTTTTTAATAGAAATATATAGTTCTGATAAGTATAAATTTTAAGAATAACAATACAAATTGATAGTCAATTTAAATTAATTTAAATGTTTAGAGGTAAAAATCTTCATAGCTACTTTACATTATAGCTACTTTTAAATAATTTAAATGTTTATAGAGTTAAAAACCTCCAAAACTATATATAGTACACTACATAATAATCATAAACCCCAATTTAAAATAACCTTATATATAATATCATATAATATCACGTTTATATCTCTTAAAATTAAATTATATTGTATTAAAAGTTATAAATATATAAAATTTCAAATGAAAAATATTGAAATGCAACATTAATATTTTTCATATAAAAAACTAAAAGAAAATAAATAAATTAAATTGTCTAAATAAGTAAATTGAAAACAGATTATATTTAAGAATAAATTTAAATGGTTTATGCAAATGAATTAATGTAAACTAATATTGTAACTAAAAAATATCTTGTTATTTATTTTATATTAAATTTATTATCCAAGTATTAATTAAAAAAATAAAAAAATGTTAAATTAAAATTAGTATAATATAATGTATCAATGACTATATTTACTGCCATGTACATTTTTATTAGTAAAACTATGTAGTAAAAAGAAAATATTAAAAAAGTGAGGTGATAGGTGTGCTCGTTATTAAATGTTCTGAAACTTAGTTTGGTACTTTATACAATGACAATGCATTTTCATAAATATTTAGATTTGATAGTTATGCTCTTTATTAAAGGCGTAGTTTGACTTATAGATGAAATGACCTTTTTCATGACATCTTTTCTAGTGAATTTTAATATGCATAATTTGAGTGCCCTAGATATTTTTTAGGGTACTAAATCTATTTATGCATTCAAAATTTTATTTAAAAAAAAAAAAATCATGAAATTGGATTACCTGATTTTGATGAATTCTGATGAAAAAGCTATTTTGTCTATAAGTTAGACTATGCCTTTAATAAAAGTTATGACACTTGGTTGCATACAAGATTTTTTTATCTTTTTATTTTTTTTTCTCACAATTCAATTTGAAACACCATAAAACAGTCATTAAATATTATGACACTTGGTTGCATACAAGATTTTTTATTTTTTTATTTTCATGGAAATTCAGTTTTAAACGCAATGAAATTAGTCATTTCATAAAATCTATTTAGAAATTTTAAAAATAATTGAAAATAAAGTTTTTTTTTCAAAAAAAAAAAATATAACCTCATTTCCGTAGGTATAAAAATAAAATTGTCCTGGGTCTATGTTATGACATGGATCAAAAAATTCAATGTGCCTATGTAAATAAATATTTCATATAATTTGATATCGCATCTAAGGTGTGCTACTGGGCACTCAGTTCTGAATAAATTCTTCGTGCTTCTTTTGTAAGACTCTTCTTCATGGAGTGTTCATTATCCTGAATTCGTTATCGAGTATTTGCATTGTTTAGTTTGTAAAACAATAATATTATAGTTCTAAGACAGATTATTAACCACATGTGCTGAGTGCCAAGGTGGCGAGGATATATTCAAAGACTTGTTTTTTTTTTAAAATAGATGTAGACATGAAAAAAAATATATTGTAATTTTTGTGATTAAAAAATTTGTTTATGACTATAATCATGAACACAGTGCAATATATATTAAATAATACATTAGCACAACAATATTCACCACTGTGGTTGATATACACCCATAAAATTATATCAACCATATTAATAATTATGAGTTGTATCTATTAAAGACTATATATTTCTATTGTTAATAACTAGCCACATAATAATAACCATATTATATTATATTATATTGTTATTATAGTATTATATTATTATCTTATTATATATATTATTATTATATTGTATTGTTATTATAGTATTAGAGTAATTTTGTGATTAAGAAACCTATTTATGAGTATAACCCAACAAAGTCGAAAATATATATTAAATAATAAATTTTACACCTTTCTGAACTAGTAAACTTACACATTTATGAGATTTCATATCTCTACGTTTGATCTGAATATGGGAAAACTAGTTTTGTTGTCCTATCTCCCTCATCAGTTAAAACAAAATGTGTTTAGGATCATCTCAAGTTAACCAATTATGAAGGGGTTTATGTGTCAAGTTTTTAAGTGTCTTGATGAGAAATTTATGATTTAATTAGCTTTTAAAAACTCATGTAGAGAAAATAAAATTCATATAAATAGAGCACAACATATACATTACACAACCCTAACAGATTTCACCCCTCCTGGGCTACATCTCCATGAACCTACTTCAACTAGCTACGCCCTCTTGGGATTAAGAGTAAAATGTTTTATTCCATGCACCTACAGTGATCCAATGTCTATGAAACCTAATTCATTAGCTTCATAAGACCCAAAAACCTCAAAAATGACTATTCAATCTCTGAAAATGGTTTCCAACTGATCTAGGTTTGACCTCCCCTCCTAGTGGCCCTAAGCTTCTTTAATATTCAAAGTGTTAACAAACACTTTCATAAGTGCTCCAACGCCTCTACAACCTATTCCATTGTGTTCAGAGCATCAAAATTATCTTGTAATGACTCCTATTACTCTCAATTTCGTCGAAAATTGAACAAAATATGCCTCATTTAATTTTCCTAGGAAATCTCCTCCAAATCTAGATAAGACTCTAGTTAAGACCACCCAAGTTGGATAACCCACTGAATTTGGAGGCACCGATAAAACTCCACTAGTTTAAACTATGATTTAATTAATATAAAGATCAAAATAAAAGGGATAAGTGAGGCTTAGATGCACAATAAGCGCATTTACGTAATTTTTTTTTTTTTTTAACTTAAGCGACGGGATTAATAGATTAATCCCGCAATTAACATATTTAAACGTGCATTTACATAAGACTGCCTACTCCCAATCTTATGGCTTGGTCTCATGGGGAGGGGGTTGGTCTCATCCAAACGCTCGTCGTTGCCATGTTTGAACTTCAAGTATGTCTATTGTGAATATGCTATTAAGAAGCGCATTCATGGTGTATTGGTAAGGGTTGAGAGGGGTGTGGGGGGAGGGGGTGCTGCGGGGGGGGGGGGCTTGGGGGGTCGTGGGGTCGACCCCAAACCTCCGCCCATCCCATATATATTTTTCAATGTAATAATACGCGTCATGATAAAATATTAATCCTCTATATCAAACCTTTGTATATAGTTGATTTCAGACTGTAATGTTAATATATGCACCCATACCATATGAATTTTGTTATATAAATAAATTCCACGAACTTTGGTTTATGAAAACTTTGGAATAAATTCATCCGGCCACCTTAAACCTTGGTTAAAAATTAATATGCCACCACATAAACTCGAACTTTGGAAAATCATCACATTCGGACTATCCATATCAGAAAATTTCAATTTGACCATTGGAGAGGGTCCATCGGAGGGGTCACGTGGTGGCCCTTTGCTACACCACGTGTCGGCCTCTAGTTGGGTTGTCCCTCAAACATATAAATTATTTCGAATTCAACCTTAGGAGCCAAAACTTTAAAAAATTTCACCTTCAAACCATTTCGATGAATCCTGTTGTGACACTTGTCACAGTTTCACTGGGTGAAAATGGAGGAAACCCAAAATTTTACCTTCAAACTTGTTTGACCATTTTTTTTTATAATTCACTTGTTCTGAATGGTGGTGAGTGCGGTATAAATTCCTGATACGAACACAATTTTGAGTTAAACAAATTGTGTTGGATTCCTAGAGACTGGCCCAATCTGGTTGTTCTAGTTTCATACAATTCTGAGCACCTTGAATTTTTGGAAAAAAAATTCCCCTAATCCATATCCTGATCACTCTTTCCCACTAACATGCTTTTGGACCCACAAAAGTTGTTTATCTCATGAGATTTTAATAGTCTTATGTTTCCCAAGTTCTATAATCTTGATTCTACTTGGAAAAATCGCCATGACAACCACTTGGGTTCACTAACATGCCTTGCCTTGCCAATGGCTTGGCTCTTCAGCCAATGTTCTCCGTTTTCTGATGACCCAATCCAACACTTGCTGGCTTCTTGCTGATTGATATAACAATTTTTGGTACCAAAGAGATCCCTCAGTGCTTGGAAAATTAATTGATTGCCTTCTCACTAATAATCATGTTCCTTCTTTGCACAAGCATGCATTTGAGGAAAGCTTCTCCTTGGAAACCACTTTTCCAAGTTAAGCCCATCTGAGTGAACTAAAACAATGAGTTCCAGCATCAGTAATAAAAAGAAAATAAATGAACATTATTTTACATCCAAGGATTGAAATTCCACATCCAGAAGAATGCATTCGCCATATTTTTCACTTCTTGGCGTCAACACATCAAATAGTATACAATCGTTGCAAACTTTTTGGCTGCAAATTCTTTGAAATCTTGTCCCTCTTTCCATCATCCTCCAGTTCGACATGTTTCTCATGCCATGGATTTGAGAATGAAGGCTAAACGTGAGCCTCTTGCTCAAGAGTGGACCTTCCCAAATTCCTGCGACATCTTGTCACAAACACAACCATCAATCTAAAAAATGCATCATGTAAGAAACATAACTTGATGGCATATCCTTTTTATCCTTCAAAGAAAAAAATTTCACATCATGTGAACATTTCCATGTACTTTTACATCTTCCTGTCAAAACTCATCGACCAAACACAAGTTGACAAAACATGCCTCTTCAACAACTAACTCTCAAGTAAAAAAAAGGCATGTATGACAACTCTCAACTCTCTCAAGTACAATTACAAGTACAAGAATCCCATTCACATGTATAAGTAATTAAAGAGCTGAAATGATAAATCTTGTTGCAACAAAGTGAGTCAACATAACTCCACTAGTTTCAAACACCTTATTGCTGTAAACATGCAACATGCATTCAATTGGAGAAGAAATGCATCAACATAAAAATGCATGCAAGGCCTTAATTGGATAAGAAATCTAACCATATCTTACCAAACCATTTCAATGGTGCTTCTTTGAGATGCACATCATCATCATGTGAATCATCCTAACCCACATCGATTATGGAATCATCTTGTCCATTCCTCTCAAGATCTCTTTCCTGACTTGTTGGATACAAACTCCAACACTTGTCTACAAGATGACCCTGCTTATGGAAATGAGCGCAAAAAAATTGCATCTTCTTTTCAACATGGTTTCCATTATCCAATGGACCTTTGGCTTTCTGCCTCCTTTGTTTAGAAATTTTCTTGTGCATGGTTATATTCTTCATACTTCTTGAAACATTATGGTTATTAAAACCACAAAAGTAACATGCAAACTTTCTCCAAATCTTATGTGAATATTTATCATGTTTATCATAACCAAAAGCAACTTGATTAAAGGAAAATTTATACCTTGAACATTCACCTTTTTCACCTTTTTAAGGAGGTGAATTTTATGAGTTAGTGGCTATCTTCGGAATACCAACAATGCATTCAATGACTTTAGATTTTTCAACATCCTCTTGTTCTCCATTCTCATTAGCTGCATGCGTACGAGCATCTTCTTGCAAAGTGGGTGTAAAACATTTTCATTCCTCATGAACACAATGTTAAGAAGCCGGAGATAATGAACATGAAATGAAATTCCTTCTTGGAACACCTTCATGTGCCTCCTTGGCTTTGGAGCATTCTCCATCATTTTTTCCATAACCAAAATCCAAATACCTAGGCCTTTCCTCAACAACAATTGGCTCAAATATGCATTGTGCATGTTTTCCTAGCCCTTTACCTTCATAGCCCATTTTCATCAATAATTTGGACCCCATTCCTTTAGCATGTCTTTCAAAATCACCTACACATTCATGTTTAGAAGAACTAGAAGATAAAATTGAATTGCATACCTCTTTTTCATGCACATACTTGGCTAAAGTTTCTTTGGCATCATGGAGTTGAGTCTCCTATCATGCATCTTTTCAAGGGTTTCATTTGCAATATGGAGCTCGGTCTCCATCTCATCCAACTTTTCAAGAATTTCTTGATTCTCCTCCTTCATGGCTATCAACTTCTCTTGAAACATAATTCCCTCCCTCTTATCTTCATACATCTATTGCACTATAGGATTCATGATGTAGAGCTTCTACAACATCTCTTAATCAAAGAGTTTTGCTAAGGAAGATCGACTAGAAACATCAATTAATGAAGCTGCCACCACACCTGCAATGTATACAAAGCTTCTTTGCTGTGATTTGAAACTAAGCTCTCAATCTTGACCTTCTCTTCACACACATAAACTTGCACACAATTCAATTATCCTTGCACAAATTGCGAAGCCAATAGAAAATTCTTCTAGCTAACCTTGGCTAAAATGAGATAAATTGTTGCTCTAATACCAACTTAATATAAATATGGGAAAACAATTTTTTTTGTGCTAGCTCCCTCATCATTTAAATAAAAATGTGTTTAGGATCGTCTCAAGTTAACCAATTGTGAAGGGGTTTGTGTGTCAAGTTTTTAAGTGTCTTAATGAGCAATTTATGAGTTAATTAGATTTTAAAAACTCATGTACAAAAAATTAAATTTAGATAAATAACACATAGCATAAACATTACACAATAGTTGATAACAGAGTTCACCCCTCATGGGCTACATCTCCATGGATCTACTTCAACTGGTTAGGCCCTCTTGGGATTAAGACTAAAATTTCTAATTACAAACACCTACAGTGCTCCAATGACTATGAAAACTACTCCATTGGCTTCAGAATACCTAAAAACCTCAAAATGACTATTCAATATCTAAAAATAATTTCTAGTTGATCTTGGCTTGACCTCCCCTCCTGGTGGCCCTGAGCTTCTTTAATCTTCAAAGTGACAACAACACTTTCAGAAGTGCTCCAACGCCTCGGCAACCTATTCCATTGTGTCCAAAGCATAAAAAAAATCTAAGAATGACTCTTCTTTATCTCAATTTGGTCCAAAATTCCCCAAAATATGCCTCATTTAATTTTCCTTGGAAATCTCCTCCAAATTTGGAGAAGACTCTAGTTAAGACTACCAAAGTTGGATAACCCACCAAATTTGGAGGTGCCTCTAAACCTCAGCCAGTTTAAACTATGAGTTTAATTAATATAAAGATTCGATTAAAAGGGATAAGTGAGGCTTAAATGCGCACTAAGCGTATTTACTTAAAACCTTTTTTTTTAACTTAAGCTATGGGATTAGTAGCTTAATCCCCACAATTAACATATTTAAACACGCATTTACATAAGTCTGCCTACTCCTAGTCTTTTGGCATGGTCTCATGGGTCTAAACCCTCGTTACTGTCATCTTTGAACTTCAAGTATCTCTGTTGTGCATATGCTATTAAGAAGCATGCTCATGGTGTATTGGTAAGGGTTGAGAGTGGTGTGGGGGAGGTCGTGGGGTTGAGCCTTGACCTCTACCCATCCCATATATACTTTTCACCATAATAATACGCACCCATAATAAAAATATTAATCCATCATATCAAGCCTTTGTATATTGTTGATTTTAGACTATAATGTTAATATATGTGCCACCATATGAACTTTGGTATATAAATAAATGCCACGGACTTTGGCTTATGCAAAAATTGGAAGAAATTCATCTGCCCACCTTTTAACCTTGGTTAAAAATTAATATTCCACCACATAAACCATACTTTGGAAAATAATCACATTTAGACCATCCATCTCATAAAATTTAAATTTGAACATTAGAGAGGATCCACCAGAGGGGGAACATGGCAGCCCCTGGCTGCACCACATGTCAACCTCTAGTTGGGTTGTCCTTCAACCATAAAAAGATTGAATTCAACTTTAGGAGCCAAAACATAAAAAATATTCACCTTCAAACCAATTCGGCGAATCCTGCTGTGACACTTGTCATAGTGTCACTAAGCAAAAATGGAGGAAACCTAATATTTTTCCTTTAACCAGGTTTGACCATTTTTTTGAAAATTCGCATGTTCTGAACAGTGGTCAACGGACTCTAAATTCCTCATACGAACTTCGTTTTTAGTGAAATGAATTACATCGGATTCCTGGCAACGGGCCGAATCCAGTCATTCTTGTTTGGTGCAATTCTTAGCACTTTTATTTTTTGGAAAATTTTTGCCCCTAATTTAGATTCTGATGAGCACTAATGTGGTGGTAAACTTGACACAAATACACTACAAACTAGTAAGCGGTGAAGAGCATATCGTTCTAGAAAAATAAAGCTATCGTGCACTTTTTTCAAATGTGTGATTATATGTCCGCATACTTAAAATATTAAATAATGACATTTAATTTCCAATTAATTAATTGTAATTTCATTGGGAAACATATCCATGATCTATCATTATGCAAAGAAAAATAATATTTCATTTCAAAATAATTTCATTCATAATACTTTATTAATTCAAATAACTTTCAGGATTCAAAACTTAAACAAGATTGGCTCCATGGTAGTTAGTCCCTGCCTTGAGCGGGAGCAAAGTCCGAAACTTCTATGTGAATTACTAAGATGTTCTAGTCTTGCTTGAAGAATACATTTGATTTGAACACTATCAGTGGAACAAACATTTTTCATTCATTCATACTTTGGTGATTCGAAAAATGGATGACATACATAAGTGATATTCTATGTCTGAAGCCTGGAGATATTTTTGTTCAATATGTGTGTAATGTACGTATTCTTCGCATTGGATAATAAATTTTTGGATTAGCCTCATCTATGGGCACAAACCCTTGTTCAAACCTTTGGTGCTAGGTTTACTAGTAACTTGCCTCTGACTTAGCTACATGCTACAACATTATGGTGGTTAATGGATTGGATTTTGGTTATAGGAGCAAAGGATTTTCTTTAAATAGAGTAGAAAAGAAGTTGCATGAGATGATGAGTGGCAAGAAACTATCCTATGTTGAGTGATAAGATGAGACTTGTGTGAAAACTGAGATTGGAACTTTTGAAAATACAATTCAATCTCTTGGAAGAGTCATGACCAACTTTAAGACTAGGTGCTCCCTCGGTGCAGTTCTTGAAGTAAATTCAGAGAAATTATAAGTTCTGTATGAGCCTACAATGTTATAAATTGTGTATTGGTACGATCAAATCATCAAGTAATTCATTCTTTAGTTGAATGATCATTGGATTTGGAGCTCGAAGAGAACAACACTGAGCGAGCTACTAGAAACCTAAAGCAAGTTTCAAGTGGTAGAGGATTAGTTCTTTTCTGTTTTTAATGTAAGAAATGAAATTAAGCCCATGAACTTGAGTTGAACTTGAACTAATCTGATCTAATTTGGAAAAACTCTGAAAAATTTAAATGTTATTCACCAATAGATTATTTCTAACATCCACATTTAATTATGTTTTAGATTCATCGAAGAAGAAAGATATATTTGGATTTTCTTGAAGTTTTGTGCACATGAATAGTTTGCCACATGATCAATTTTGGGCTTCTCTGGATCACTCTAACAGAACGTTAACCTCTTAGTTACCGTCTCAGGAACTCCAAAATGAAAATCTAGTAGCTAAAGTTGAAAACTAAGACACGCAAATAGAAAACTGAAAACATATGGAAACACACAATATAAGCGGATTTTGGGATTTCCTGGGAATTCTCAATCCATGGCCTCTTTTCCTAAGGCTTGAATTGCATCAGCCAAAGTATCGGTTAAAGATGAAGAAACTGTCTAGCAGGTACTAAGAAAAAATGCAGTTGAAAATAGGAAATTGGACATGAAGAAGAAAGGGTTTGATATCTTCTAATCCTGGATATTGTGCAACACAAATGTGTTTTTTTGTTAGGCCAATTCATAAAGACATATTTTTATGCGTTTGTTGTGATGTACACTAATTCATTAACCTGCAATAAAAAATAAACCAGTTTTTCTTATGTCAATAATCTATAAGCCATCATGTAATAAACTTTATACTTGTGTCAACAGAGAGGGTAATGAGGGATTGTTGTTGACCCTATTAACTAGGACTATGTCAAATTGTGCACATAATCTTCAGAAGCCAACAACATAACCGTAATAGTGACGAATATACAATATCTAAGATGGTAATAGGATGCCTTTCCAACCCAATTATCATTATGATAAAATAGAATGCAAAAAATGCTACCTCTCAACACAATCACATAACCAAATAATCATTGTGGTGTATTGTTGCACTGACGAAGCCATCGATAACACCAAAATATTCTACTTTAGTTCCACAGTAGGAACTAAAAATGGGAAAAAATGAAAGGGACCTTTCATTAGGAGCATAAAATTAGTAAAACATTCTCAAAGTTACACTTACAAGCGATGGGAAGATACAATGTTTTACCAAAACATAATCTAGGATATGTGCTCAAGCAACACAAGGCATACCCGAGACACTGATAAATTAAAATTTAACACCCTTAAAGCTAGAAATATTTGTACTAAGAATTCTACTCTCCCTATATTCTTTTCCAATGGTAGATACTGCTTCACTACTAGTATATCCCAATCCCAAAGCACCAACCCTTACTTTTTGAGAGATACTACTAGGACGTGATGTGGAATATGCATACCATGGAAATTCTAAAAGAAGACTATAGTCAACTAGTCTACCTGATGAATGTGTTTCCAAAACCCTAGCTCTATTTTATGCCACAAGATGTAACAAAGTGGTTTGGTCCAACTAGCGACAATTGTTTGCCACATCAAGTCTCTTGTAGCATTTACAACAAAATGTTTACACTGCATATGGTAGGAATCTTATGGGATCTAGGTTTATGATAGAGGAAGTATATAACATAGAAAATTAAGGAATTTCTCATGGAGTGGAGAAAATGGTAACATCATAAAAAGAAAGTGTATAGTCCCATCATAAAAGCTAGTTTAATAGCAAGCAAGAGTATAACCAACACTAGTCAAAACAATAGTAAGAGCAGAAGTCATGTTCTATCATAAGAAGAAAAAGAAGCAAAGGAAAGCTAGAAATGCTTTTGTTCTTACTCGAAATATTATTTCTGTTATGGTATGAAAATACTTTCTCAGGATCATGTCTTTTGAACCGTTCTTCTCCAAACCGATAGTTTTCCATTGCCTCTACCTCAATTATGGCAAACGTAGAATTTGCAGTTCATAAAGTCCTATATAGATTGATATGTTAGACATAGTTTCTTCTAATCATTTTCTAGTGGGACATTGAAATCATGTAAGATTATTTGATAGGCCATATCTATTTTTCTAATAACTAGCATTTCTGGCCCATATCTTAGAAAAATATGGGGAGATTTTGTTGCTCCATAGATTTTGATATGAGTATTTCATTCAATTAAGTATAAATCCCCAATCATGACCACAACTTTCCTTGCCTTTTCAAATAGCCTTGGGGTAGGCTTGCATAATATCATTTCATATAATGGGGACAATAAATTCTCACATATCCTTGCATATTTCCTTATATACTTATGTTCCCATATATCCTAACAATATACCTGAAAAATTGACTAAGATATGCTCTAATTCCATCCCATTTTTGGAAAATAATTAACAACATAGATGGTATCAAGAAAATATATAGTAACAATGTGTTGTTGGGCCATTAAGAGAATGTGCTTGTCTCAACCTAGTAGCCTCACCCTGGCCTCATGCTAAAGTGCCTTGTTTCTTAAACTAACCAATAAATAATAAAATATAGTATGTCGTAATGTGGTATTCAAACTACCTGTTTACCTTAATCAAAGCTTCTTGATTAGGAGGTTTCCTTATCAAAATGCTTTATTCCAAGAAGGTTTTCTCTTATATCATGAATAATACTTCCAAGAATATATGCAGTATTGATACAATATTCATGTGACAATGGCTTATAGCAACTATTCAATTATAAGCCAGTCAACGACATTGAGGATACAGTAGGTCCTTCTCATACGCTATTAAGAAAGCATAGTATTACAAACAATGAATCCTTCTTTATCTTAGCTTGCAAATAGATGGAGGGTAGAAGTGCTACAAAGAAGGTTAGGTGCTATGAATGAGGATAGGTGGAATGGGTTTTCATTACCTTAGGTTATCTGAGCTTATAAAAGAGGAGATGTGTGATTTTTATATATAAAAAAGAAATTTTTGTTGCCATTTATCTGTGATGTTATTGTTACACTTACACCAGCTTGTGAAAGAATTGGTGATTACCATTAGAGTCTCTGTAGTTGTTCCACCATTTTTTGGTCATCTAACCTATTATCATTAGATGGACCCAAGTACACCATGTAAGACCAATTTTACCCTAAGTAAAATTGCCTTCACTATGTTAAAACAGGAAACCCCAAAAGGAAATATTAAACAAACCTATATTTGTTTGATTTTCCTCATGGAATAATTAATTAAACCATAATTTAACTATTATTCCCAGTCATGTTTAACCCAAAATCAAAGAAATTAATTAGATAAACCTTTATTTATCTTATTTTTTTCTAGGAATAATTATTTAAACCTTATTTAGATAATATTCCTTGTTAAATATGACCAAATCACCCACAAATAATTAAATAAATCATTATTTATTTAATTATCTTCTAACCTCTTCCTTAAAAAGATAAATAAATCATTTATTTATTTATTTTTGACAAATTAAGGGATTTGACCCAAGTCAAATACCTTTTCCCTCCAACAAATATAATAAAATATTCCATAAAAAGTGGATCTAGATCTAGTTAACCCATGCACCAAGATCTAGAATGACCCAATATTTTGTTATAAATAGGAGGGTTTTTCCTACCATTCTGGACCTTTTGTTGCCTATTAGATCACTCTGGATCTATACACTTGGTCACCATTTTCTGCCATTTGTTGTGTCAGCTCCCTTTGAGTTCCATTCTTTGTGTGGGTTTTCTACACCAACAAGAGAGAAAAATCTTAGATCTGAAGTGCTGAGGACTTCCAAGAACCCATCCCACTGAGGAGAATTGGATACGCCTTCTTGTTTTCCTCCCAGGTGCCCAATTAATATAAAAATTCTTTCAAAAATTGTTCTTGTCTTGTCTATTGGTATATGGAGCAAACCCTTGTTTTTTCTGCTTAATGTCTTTCCATGCATAGATCTGGTTTTTGCAGCTCTTTTATGTCCAACTAACCGCAGATTTGAAGATATTGGCAGCCACTTTTGTTGTTAGGGCTATTAGTTATGCGTAGCTAAAGTGGTCCTTTTTCGTACACTTCGACAAAGGATTCATACTAACAAATGGAGACTCCACATGGGTTTTAAATTACGACCGCTGTCGTTTTTCATATTCCTGCATATCCAGCTACTTCAGATCCTAGGGTTTCTTTTCAGCTGTTTATTTTTCCTATTTTTATGTTGTTTTTCTCACATAAAACCCTAAAACATCAAAATTTCTAACTTCCATGTGTTTCTGGCCCTATTGCGTAGGTAAGCGACACCAGCCGCATCTGAGACGGCAACGTTTCTGAAAATCTGCCGCCGAGACAACCGGAATGGGGGGTCGCATTTTTTGGCCCATAACCTGCGACCTGGACCTCCAGGTCGCACTTTTCTACCCCTTTTCTGCGACCTGCACTGAAAACAGGTCAGAACCTACGACCTGCCACTTTTTCAGTGATTTTTCTGTAATTTTTCTGGGTTTTACTGTAGCTTCTGTCAGGGTCTTCCAGCCTCTGTCTCAGCCCGCTTTGACCAAGTTCTAATCTATTTTTACTCATCTAAGTGGGAACCTAGCCCCCTAGGGCTTTAGTACCCTCCACTTTTTGTGGAAGAGTTTTAGCTGTTTCAGCCGTCTGTTTTTCAGAGCTTCAGCCTCCTTTTTTCCAGATCTGTTACCTCCCTTTCAGATCCATTGAAATCAACTCTTCTACCTCTCAAATCACCTCCTGAAGATTTTCTTGGATCTACTTTTAGGGCCTCCACCTTGCCCCCTCCGCTTTTTGCTGATTTCCTTCCTTTTTCCAGCCACCTTGCCTCTGTCTTTTGGCTGTGATCTGCACCTCTTTTCAGCAGCTTTATCCTTTAAATCCCTGTCCCTTTTAACCTTAGATCTATTGGCCTCTTTTCCGTGTGTTTTGCCTAGATTTTTCCCTTTCTTTTCAGTTTAGTTTTGCGAGACCCGCCTTCTTGGGTTAGATAGATGCACAAGTAGCTGTTATTTTTCTGTTATTTCAGCATTATATACTGTTCTCTGCAGATTTATTTTCAGTTATGCAACACACTTTTTTCTTGCTCTCAAAATGAAAAGGGTTTAAAAATTAAAATTAACGCACGCCACACACTGACCCTAAGTGAAGAAGCGCCTGGTTAACACTGCCTGGTAAAGACTCTAAAATCAATTGTCACTGCACCTTGTCTACCCTTGACCTCTCTTGATTTTGTCCCTTTCTGCCCCTGTCGGTTTCCTTCTTCATGTCATCATTGCGCCCCTAGGCACCTTTCCCGGAGACTTCTTGGCCTTCACCCTCAGTTTCCGATTGATCGACCTACTCCGCCCCGCCGTCATCAAGCCAGTCCTCCTTCGATTCCGCACTCCAACTCCTCTCCTGATTCATCAAGTTCTCCTTCTCCGCCTGGTTCTCCCCCTGCCACCTTCACTATGTCTGGTCCAGGGCCTAACGCTAGCAGTTCTCCCGGCCCTAATTCCGGCCCGACTACTAGCGGAACCACTACAGGAACTACCCCGGCCACCCACTTGCTGCCGTACATTGCAGGCCTTAGCCTCCCCGATTTCAATCAGTTGATCAATGACCCTATCCGCCACGATGTTGGTTGGCCTACCATGCCAACCAAGCTCCCTTCCGACATCCCTAAGTTCGAAGGCCAAGCTGGAGAAGATCCAACCAATCATGTCCGATCTTTCCACATGTGGTGTTCCTCCAATTCCATTACCGATGACTCCATCCGTCTTCGTTTGTTCCAATGCACGCTTACCGGCGAAGCTTCTAAATGGTATGTTGAACAAGCCACCTCTTCCCATACCACCTTTGCGATCCTTGCCCAAGCCTTTTTGTCTTATTTCCAGCTCCCTCTCCGATACGACACTGGCATGGAGCTCTTGACTTCCTTCAAGCAATCCTCTTCAACCTACCTTTTTGCCCATGTTCAGGAATGGCGAAGAAGACGGAGCTTATGTCGAGCCCCTCCCTTCGAAGATCGGGTTTATATGGATGGGTTCCTTTGCACCCTTCCAGCTCCCATTGGCAAAGATGTCGCCTCCCATTTTCCTCAAACTGAAGAAGCCGCCCTCCAAATAGCCTTGAAATATGACCTAATCTACGCTCAATCTGGTTATGTTTATACCGTTCTTCCTGACCTCCCCAAGCCCGGCAGCGCTAACGCCCCGGGGGCATCTCATTCCGCCGACGGTATCGTTGGAGCCCTTTCCCATCCGTACGCTCAACCTTCTATGGGCTATGGTCTCCCTCAGGGAGGGGCCAGCACCTCTAGCACTCTTCCCCCTCCCGGTAGCATGTATCCAGGATACGGCATGCCTCCTCCTTTTTCCCAACCTCCTGCTTACCTCAATGTTTCCCAACCTAACCATTACCTTTATCCGCAGCCTAGTGCGCCAGCTCCTCCAGCATATGCGCTTCCATCTCCCTTGCCTCCTCCAAACCCACAACAGCACTTACAGCCCCCTCCAGGGCAAGTATTTGCACAGCAGGGCGCGACTAATCCCCCTTCTTCTCAAAGAAGGTGGAGAGGCAACCCAAACCAATCTGCCCCTGGTACCCGTGGACCCAATCCTGGTGTTGACCCTAACACTGCCAACCAGCAACAGGGCACTCAGCCCAAGCCGGACAGGCCGCTTCGCACTAATAAACCTTGTTCGTGTTGCGGTGTTTATGGTCATTACACCCACGATTGTCCCCTCTTACCCCAGATGCGGCAGATGTGGGAGTCTCAAGCCACATTGCGCGGACAACATGCCTCCCCTCATGCTCCTCCTAATGTGGCCACTACCCAACTAGCTGTGTTTACTGATCCTTTCCCTCAGCAAGGATTCATGGCTACCCAACCGCCTGACAGCCAGGTCGCCACTCCCCCTTCCCTTTCTGGTTCCTCTGATTACCAGATCCTTATGATGCACTCTGATCCTTCTCCGACCGTCGACCTTCACCTTCAAACTCAGTCTCGCCAGTACCCCCAGCCTCTTGCTCAGTCTGCCTCCGAGCCTCCTTCTTCAGGTTCTACAGAGCCTCTTTCGACACCGAATGGCCCCTTACATATCCCTCAACCCAAAGTTGAGGTTCATACCAAGATTCCTAAGGGACCATTACGTCGAAACGCTGCTTCCGGTCGAGCTGCTCATTCGTATAGCATAGTAGATGATTTGGCGCAATCTCCTGCCGCCATTTCCACACTGGAACTCCTCTAGTCGTGCCCTTCCCAAAAGAAGGCTCTACTATCTGCCGTGGGTGCTGTAGATCCTGCTGATGACCAAATGATTGTTTTCGACGCCACTCAATCGGACCATCCTCCTCTCCCTCCTTCCGTCGCCTTCTAAATCCCAGTCAAAATCTAGAACGCCAACGTTTCCCAGTGTATAATTGATGAGGGGGCATCCACCTGCGTGATGTCCGCTTCGGTTTGGAAGCAACTCGGATCCCCTGAGTTGGCCCCTTCCACGATCACCCTTCGAGCGTGGGACGGCCATGCCTCCCAGCCCATTGGCCTGTTTCGTAATTTTCCTATCACCCTCGCCGGTAAGACTGTTTGCGTTGACGTCGAAGTCATCGATGCCCCGCTAGATTACAACATTCTATTGGGGCGAAGCTACACCTATGCTATGTCTGCTGTCCCATCTGCGGTTTTCCGCAAGATGTCTTTTCCCCATAATGGAAAGATAGTCACCATTGACCAGTTGACATATCATGAGCCAAAATCTCAGACCTCACCTGAGACGACCATCTCTTCTGTAGCCAACAAGAAAACCGTCGATTCCTTGACCAGTGTCTCCCCCGGCGTTTACAAAGATTCCTCCCTGCTTGGAACTTTCCTTAACCTTCCCCCTCCTCCTATCACTGATCCCAGCTTATCGAATGTTTGCATGATGCAATCGTCTCAGGCTGCCCGTAAGCGGCCTGCCTCGGCTAGTCAGCAACCTCCCCCTCGCCCTCCGCAGCCCGCTCCTAGCCATTCATCTCAGCCAGCCAGACCTCCTCCTTCTGGCCCTCCCCCTACAACTGGTATCCTTGAACCCCTTTATCCACCTGGATCGGTTCCTCCTAGCCTTAACCATCTTGAAGCCGTCCCTCCTGGTCATTACCCTGCTGGGCAGATCCCTTTCCTGGCTCCCCCTCCCAGAGTATTTTCTGTCCCCGTCATGGCCACCCTCTCTCTCCATAACTTGACCTTGGGCATACCGGTCTGGTACCTTGATCTCCCAGCCGCCACCCCTCCTGGTCATCCCAAACCCTACATGGCTTTGACACTGGTTCAACCGGTCCCCCTTGCTTCCTCCATTGCCACTGTGCCCCCAGCACCTCCACAGGACCCTTCTCCTGTCGTGACGGCTCCCAGGAAGAAAGGAAAAGCCCGCAAGGGGGCACCCAAAGACAAGATCACCACGACTGACCTGACCCCTCCTCCGCCCGCAAAGCCTTGTTCCTTATGTGATGTCACCGGTCATGCCACCCATGCTTGTCCCGAGTTGCCCCGTATTCAACCCATGGTTAAAGTTGCGTTCCCTGAGTCTATGGTCCCTGAAGCCTCCGTTCCTTCTTCTTCCGTAACCAAGAACCCCAAGACTCTCCGCACCAACAAACCCTGTGCTTTGTGCGGCGTTCATGGCCATTACTCCCACCATTGTCCTCACCTGACGCATTACCGCGCCTCTTTAGAGGTGGTCCGAGAGTATGAGGTTGAACAAAATCAATCCGCCTCTCCCATCCTCGCGCAGTATGCTTCAGGTCAGCCTGAGGATCCCCCCGCTCCCATCGACATTCCCCCCCCTGATGTTCAGATGACGGAGTCTACTGTAACCATTCTTTACCTATCCTCCTCTGCGAGACACTTGGAGGCTAGCCCCCCTGCATCCTCCCCTGTTGTGTCACCTGACCACCCCTTTTCTACCCATACACGAGATCACTCCACCCGTGTCTCTGTTGACCTCCGCAGCCCGAGTCCTCTCCATACTTCCGATAGCCCTCATATACCACCCTCCAGTTTATATATGAGTCACCGTCATCCTGCTCCTTGCACTCCCTCCCGCAGTTGCCGCCCGATGTCTTCTGTGCACTCACGCTGCCGTCATTGCCTCTCCTCCCCTCATTTGTTGTCTTGTAACACCATTCCGCAGGACCCCCCATCCACACCCTTTATCGGTTATGCTAATGGTGCAAGTCGTTACTCCCGGAATCTAGCCTCGGCAGGTTGGGCCATCTTCACCCCCTTGCATACCCTTGTTCTTTCTCACGGGGTCTGCATTGGTTCTGCCACCAACAATCAGGCTGAATATGATGCAGTGCGTGGTCTCTTAGCCGATGCCCTTTTTCATCGCATCCTCCATCTGCATGTTCGTTTGGACTCCCTACTTATTGTAATGCAACTAAATGGTGTTTATCATGTGCATAACCCCGTGCTATTTAGATTCTATTTACGAGTGAAACTCTTGATACATGCATTTGAAACCATAACTTTCAACCATGTACCTCGAGAACAGAATCACTATGTAGATAGTATTGCAAACCATGTTCTAGATTGGCATTTATCACACACATTTCATACAAGACAATAACATTCATAACCATCAAAAAATGATGCATATCCATAATATGTGTCACAAAACATGTGTTTAGAGTCCATCTACTCTGATACATATGACATGCCCATAGCATGTTACAAAAAACCCAAAACTGGGGGCACCACTTGCCCCTACATACATAATAGGGGACACCATATGCCCCACCCCTAATCACTATTTGGAGGATCCCGGGCCAATGGCTCTGCCCCTGCAGCATGTAGATCGCGCATTGCCTGACCGGCCATCGCCATGCGCCGCATGACACCTCGCCATTCCGAGGGTAGACCAACACATGGCTCTATGAACTGGTCGTCTAAGTCCTGCCACCCGCGCTCTCATACTCCGGTCAACAACCTTTCGCATCTACGGCGGATGTCCTCCAGCAGGGCGGCTGCATCCTCATTATGCGCCGCTCTCGACCCACTCTGACCTGTAGCTCCACATGCTGCCGATCGTCCCATATATCCGGCCGGTTTTACGGGTGCTATATCTGCATACCAAAAGTACATGAATCAGTACCCTAAACTACTATTCAAAAAACTTTAACATGCCCACACAAGAATAGCAATCTTTCACTTACCATCAGGCCCCCAGACTCGACCAGGCGGAAGTGGCAGGTCCGAGTCTCCACAGTAGCTCATCCCACTATAGGGATAGTCGTCTATGTACAATGGCATCTGATCCCAATGGGCAAAAAACTCAGGTCAAAACAATCGCCCGACCGCCCCTCCTCCTCCTCTGCACAGTAGTCGTCCCCAACGGCGCATCCTGGGCTCTCTCGGGCCCCCATCTGTAAGCTGTACAGGAGGCCTCAAGGTCGGGATCTTCTCAAAGAAGAAGGCGCACAATAAAGTCCCATATGAGCAATCATGGTTCACCTACCGCCTGCATAGCGACAACTGTCGCTTTAGTGACACCAACATCATTTGGGCCCACCCATAGTAGGTCCCACCCGGCACACTCTCCACTATCATCATCTGCCCCCCAGTGATGTGATGGAGCGCCTGGTTGCCCAGGATACGCAGCACAGCTGCAGCCACTGCACGGGTTTCTAGCCTCTCTAGATCCCTGATTGGTATTCGAGTCCCCTTGACTTGGAGACCCAGTCGACAATGACGCTCCACAAACTCCATGATATGCCGCCCCCACGGCAATACTGGTTGTGTGTTTCCCACCATCCCCAGTGGCGGGAGACCAGTCAGGAAATACACGTCCTGGACCGTCAGTTTGATCCTGTGCCCCTGCACTACAAAGACCTCCTGATCTGGATCCCAGTAACTGATAATCCGGGCCAATAACGGTTCTCCTGCTCTCATCAAAGGGTTCTCCAAAAACTTTAGAACCCCAAACCTGGCCAATACATGACGGATGCCCTGATCCGCTTGGATCTCTGCCCGTACTGTCCCCAGGTCTCTCTCTCTCCAGTTAACCCATAAATCTGCCATACCTGCACAAACACATCATCTTTTTCATCTTACAGATCGGGAAAACCATAACCAAACACCAAAACCCAACTTCTAGCCATAAAACAGCACCAAAACCTCCTTATCTCCTAGGTCGCAGTTTTTTGCCCATTTCTGGGACAGGTCGCACTTTTTTTCCTGAATCCTGCTTCCCAGGTCACACTCTTTGGCCCAAAAAGTGCGACCCAACCCTAGAGATGAAGGAGGGGCTGTTTCTGGGATTTTGGGTCCTAAACTGAAAGTTTAATCCATCAAAATGCAAGAGAAATGTTAGGCCTCTTACATACAACTGACGGATCTCGATTCCAATGGTCGGTTTGTCCGCTACGTTCACTGCAAGATTTAGGGCCTTCTCTTCTCTGTACATTCACCACAGCAATAATAGCAAATGAGTGATTTTGGAGGGAAAACTGCCTTATTAAAAGAGAACCCCTGTTTCTTATTTCGATTGCTGCGACCACATCGTAGCCCCGTTTGATAAACCGTCTGCACCGTTGGAAAGCTCTCACCGAGCCCTCAAATGGGTATCTGTTAGTTTTTTGTGATCTGATACTTCACCACGACACATTTTTTCCAAGAAGGGTCACTTCACCTCTCCTTAAAATCGAATTTCCTCACTTACGACACTTTTACTTGGGGCACCATCTTGCCTCCTTACTTGTCTTTGTTCGTGTCAATTTTCATCATGAGTTCCCATCTTGTACTCATGTTTCCACAGTCCCCCATTGGGGCTTTTACTGTGTGGCAGCACCATTGAGTCACCCTTGTTTAGAGCATCCAAGTTGAGTCATCATTCCCTCCATGGAGTCTATACCGAGTCCCTTTGTACCCCACTATAGCCCTCCATCCTTCATTTCTTGGTTTCTCTCTTGTGTTGCACATTATGACCTTCAGTTCCAATGTCCCCTATCCCTTATGATATCGTGTCAGTTGCTGCCATGTCATTCATGCCCTTCATGCTCTAACAAGGGAAGTCGTCCATTCGCTATTCAGTCCTTCCCATTTTCACTATCGTCATTAGTGTCAGTCTGTTCGTCACTCCACTACTTTCTCTCATGCCTTAGTTGAGGATGTCTCATTGCCTCACCTATGGCGGACCTCCTTCTGTCGACATCAACTCATTCCTTCCAGAAGCCAGGTCTAGAGGGAAGTGTACCTTGGTTCCAGCTTCCACTCTTGTTTGGTGCCTCGGATCAGGCAAAGGGACCTCTCGTTTCCCTTTGACTTGATTGTTTCTCCAGCTCCTTTCAGCATGATCGAGATCTGTATACTTGATGGTCCAGTGATCCAGCAGTAGCTCTTGATGATTCCCGAGTGTGTGTGAGATGTCTCAACCCTCCTGAGGGGGTGGCCCTGCAGGTAGCCCCCCACATGCCCAGATGACCTATTCCTTGCAGCCTTTGATGCAGCTCCAGATATTTGATGATGTTGGCCATAGCCACTTGCAACGCCTCTTTGATTTGCATGTATCATTCAGATTTTCTGAGCCCTTCCCCATTTACAGAGGGCATTTGGGTTGTGTTTGTATCTCATGTACTCGGATATTATTGTACAAGTCCTAGCTGTTATCCCAGGCACAACATGTATATGGGATTCCTCATTGTATTTTTATCTGGCTCATGATTATGCCAGCTGTACTTTATGGTTCGGTCCTTTGTTTACTGGACACACTATTCTTTTGTACATTGTCTCGGCGGGCATAGGTATGACTCCCCCGCTGCCTTCAGCATAGGTACCCTCTCATAAAAAGAGACTTGTTGCACCTGCGAGTCTCGTCTCCTCGGGGTCTAGTCCTTCAGCACACTATCTACCTTGCATTTCTCTCTCTGACTTCCCTTTTGTTGTCTAGTGATTGACCTCTTACAACGTACTTTGGTCATACAATTTGCTCCTAACACTCACACGCTGGGGGGAAATCTGTTACACCATTTTTTGGTCATCTAACCTATTATCATTAGATGGACCTAAGTACACCATGTAAGACCAATTTTACCCTAAGTAAAATTTCCTTCACTATGTTAAAACAGGAAACCCCAAAAGGAAATATTAAACAAACCTATATTTGTTTGATTTTCCTCATGGAATAATTAATTAAACCATAATTTAATTATTATTCCCTGTCATGTTTAACCCAAAATCAAAGAAATTAATTAGATAAACCTTTATTTATCTTATTAATTTCTAGGAATAATTATTTAAATCTTATTTAGATAATATTCCTTGTTAAATATGACCAAATCACCCACAAATAATTAAATAAATCATTATTTATTTGATTATCTTCTAACCGCTTCCTTAAAAAGATAAATAAATCATTTATTTATTTATTTTTTGACAAATTAAGGGATTTGACCCAAGTCAAATACCTTTTCCCTCCAACAAATATAATAAAATATTCCATAAAAAGTGGATCTAGATCTGGTTAACCCATGCACCAAGATCTAGAATGACCCAATATTTTGTTATAAATAGGAGGGTTTTTCCTACCATTCTGGACCTTTTGTTGCCTATTAGATCACTCTGGATCTATACACTTGGTCACCATTTTCTGCCATTTGCTGTGTGAGCTCCCTTTGAGTTCCATTCTTTGTGTGGGTTTTCTACACCAACAAGAGAGAGAATTCTTAGATCTGAAGTGCTGAGGACTTCCAAGAACCCATCCCACTGAGGAGAATTGGATACGCCTTCTTGTTTTCCTCCCAGGTGCCCAATTAATATAAAAATTCTTTCAAAAATTTTTCTTGTCTTGTCTATTGGTATATGGAGCAAACCCTTATTTTTTCTACTTAATGTCTTTCCATGCATAGATTTGCTTTTTGCAGCTCTTTTATGTCCAACTAATCGCAGATCTGAAGATATTGGCAACCAATTTTGTTGTTAGGGCTATTAGTTATGCGTAGCTAAAGTGGTCCTTTTTCGTACACTTCGACAAAGGATTCATACTAACAGTAGTTCTAGTTGTACCATAGAAAATTAGGCTAACCTTGTGCAACTAGATATTGTTCAATAGATATCAATAGCTCATATTTTAATATTTCAGGTGCCCTAGATGTACAAGTATGCCTTCATGAACTCATGGAATCTCTAAAAAGTGAAGTATTCTTCCCAAATGAACAAAGACATAAAATATGCCAAAGTTAAAAGGTATTTTGGAATATGACAATTATATCAACGTGTCAGTATTGAAAACATAACTCCATAACACTAATACACTTAAAACAATGATTAATTATTCCAAATAAATGTAGCTATAAATCGTTTATGAACTCTATTGAAATCCTATAATCCCAATTCATTAAATTTTAATTGGTGGGTACAAGATTTTCATATAAATATGCAGACTTCTTCACAGGTGTGCTAGAACTATTGAAAAGTTTGAGGATGGAAATTCCCCTACCCAAAAACATTATTGTCAATAAATTGGGGCTGCTGGAGAATTAAACATCCTTCTTGAGACTATTATGGACACTATTTTGAAAAGGCAAGATGTGAGATAAAAGTAAATACATCATCATAAAGAGGCATGATGTGCAATAAGAGTCAAGAAATCATCATAAGGAGGCAGGTTGAACAACAAAAAGTCATCGTAAGTAGGAAAGATGAGATATAATGACTCGTTCATTCAATAAAAAGCATTAAAGGCATTAAAGGCGATTTTTGCTGGAAATAATGGAAGTACATATGCCAAGAACCTTGAAATGGAGGTATTTTCAAGGAAGACCTCACCTGATGGAAGATATATGTTACCCTTGATTTTTGGCTTATAGTACAAGACTTTTCTTAATATTGTCCTGTGAAGCTCTAAGGCTTCCTACTGCTAGTATGCAAACGCCTTTGAGCCACACCTGAAACATTTCCAAATCATTGTTTTTGTTAGAATCAAGAGGACTCAAAGGCATGGGTGAATAAGAAGAGAAGACAAATTCCTCACAAGAGAGAATATTTGCAGAGCGCAATGCCGTAGATTTACTTCGACCAGAAAAGATTATTAAAAATTGGGTCATGTGGACATTGTAAGTGAAAAATGTTCTTTGAGAAGTAAACATTCTAAACTACGACCTTCATGCACCATGTGGGCCCCACATAAACCTTGCACGCTTTACTCCTCCATTCTCTAAAACAACCATTCAAGACATGTAGGACGCCATGCGATGTTGTAACATGCCAACATATTGGTGCTATTTTTTTATTAGTGTTGCTAGAGGGTCTTGATTTTCCATTGGTTCTGGTGTTATCTTGGATTTTAGTTTTATGTTGCTGGTCTTTGGCCTTTTGCTTAATCTATGGCTTTTGGTTTTATGGACTCGTTATCAACCTAGAGTATCTGCAGAACCAACCTGGAGTATCTGCAGAACTAATGAGAAACTTAAGAAATATTGTGTCACCAACAAAATGATGAAACTAAAGCATGATTTTCATAATACTATTTACTACATGGGTTATTTACATGTCATTCTATTTAGTCTTGCTGACCCTAAATCAGAGCTTGTCGAAACCCCAGAATTGGGCTAATCAACACCGAGGCAACATAGATTTTGCAGTGGGATAGATAACCTAAATTTGTGAGAATTTTATGTTTTTTTTTTGCATTTATCATTGAAATATAGCTTATAGTATTCGTTTAGTAAATGAGAGTGTATGCTTATACCTTTATCGTATAAAGTTCACCAAATATATGTAATTACGCAGAGCCGTATTGACTGTTGGAATATTTAAAATTCCAGAACAACAATGGAGAATAAAACTCCCCCTCTTCAACACAGAGAAAATATTAAAAATTTCTTCATTGGAGATAGAGTTTTCACTATAAAAACTATTTCATTAATCTTCAAAAAAAGTGTTACAAAATATCCTCTGACTAAGGCAATACAAAGGAACTTTGACTGCTTCAAAACACAGTTCAAAACAAAACTCACACTCTCTAAAATTTCACTCTATCTGTGCATTTACAACTCACTATTGTGTGTTGAAAAAAAATACTCTGTCTCTTAAAAAAATGAACGCACTGCTGTGCAATTCAAACTTTTACACTCTGTTGTGTGTAAAAATAAAAACTTACAATACAATTTCTCACTGGCCTTTTTTTTAACTTCTTTTGATACGCCACAACATATAAACATAAAGCAACTTTTAAAAGAAATAAAATTAAAAACTAAAACCAAAAAATTTGACTATGGCCCACGGCCTTCCCTTTTTTGAAACGTTCATATGATATATATGTAAAACATATATATATATATATATATATATATATATATGTGGACTGTACGCACAAAATTAAAAAAAAAAAAACATTAAAACCAAAACTATAATATAAAGAACTTTGATCGCACGACATCCATCCTTTTGGAAAAACGAAATTTCTTTCGGACTTCAAACAGATAACACCAACCTGCATAACGATTTCGGGTCACAAAATACCCTGCTGACATCACCAAAATTGTGACGCTAAATCACTATTAAATCTACCTTACGAGTTGTATCGGGTCTGATTTTGGGCAGTCGTATGGAAGAAAATTGTGACGCGAAATCAAATTAATTTCGGCTTAAACATTTTCGGGTCCGGAAAAACTCCAAAATGGAAAGCAGCCATTCAACGCTCTGATTTCTTTTCTTTTACAAGCTTTGTTTCTAATTGCACGGGACTGTACAATTTAAATTGAATCTAACTATTCATTGATTTGGAAAGTGGCTGTAAGCAGGTTTTTTTTCTTCATACTCCGATCTTGACTGATCGCTGGAAATAGAATGCGGCTTACTGTACTTGAACAGTTGAAAGTAATTTTAAACACTCCCCCTTACTTTCAGCTGCTAGGTTATCAGTCATACCCAGACATTTCCCCAAAAACTCAAAACTCTTCTGCCCCAATGGCTTGGTCAGAATGTCTACAAACTTCTCCTGAGTTCTGCAGTGTTCCAAAAAAATTTCACCATTGTTTACCAATTCTCTGATGTAATGAAACTTTGTTTCAATGTGTTTCATTCTCTTGCGAAACACAGAATTCTTCGATAATGCAATAGTTGAGCTATTGTCACAATAAATCACTGTTCCCTTTACCTGCTCTTGGCACAAACTTCTTAACATCCTACTCATCCAAATTGCTTGACAAGCTGCTGCTGTGGCTGCCACATATTTTGCCTCTGCTGTAGACAATGCTACAATGGGCTGCTTTTTAGAAGCCCATGAAATGGCTCATGAACCCATGTGAAAAACATAACCGGAAGTGCTCTTCCGATCATCTACATTTCTAGCCCAATCACTGTCAGTGTATCCAACTAAATCTGAATTTTCTGAAGCAGTATATAAAATACCAAACCTTTTTGTACTTTTAACATACCTCAGAATTCTCTTCGCTGCCTGCCAATGTGCATCCTTTGGCTTCTCCATAAATATGGAAATCAAACTAACAACATGCATTATGTCAGGCCTAGTTGTAGTCAAATACATGAGGCTGCCAACTATGCTCTTATACAAGCTAGGATCAAAATCCTTGCTGTTGTCCTCTCTGCTGAGTTTTAATCCCATGACTGTGGGAGTGATTGCTGATTTGCTTTCCTGCATATTAAATATTTCAACAACTTCATTAACATATTTTTCCTGTGAGATAAAAATCCCATTTTCATCTTGTTCTACTTATATTCCTAAGAAGTATCTCAACAAACCCATGTCAGTCATTTCAAATTCTTCTTTCATGACTGTTTTAAAATTTTCAATAAGGTAATCATCATTACCTGTGAAAATAACATCATCAACATATAAAACTACAATCAAAATTTTACCATCTTTTTCTTTGATGTAGAGGGTGGGTTCTCCCTCACACTTTTCAAATCCATTTTCCAGTAGATAGGATTCTATTCTACTATACCACGCTCTTGGCGCTTGCTTCACCCCATAAAAAGCTTTCTTCAACTTGCACACTTTGTGCTCTTGGCATTTCTTTTCATAGCCGATAGGTTGTTCAATGTAAACCTCTTCCATTAACACTCCATTTAGGAATGCTAAATTCACGTCCATTTGGTAAACTTTCCACTTGTTTTGTGCTACTATGGACAGCACTGCTCTCACGGTTTCCATTCTAGCAACCGGTGCGAACATTTCCTCATAATCTATCCCATGCTTTTGCTTATACCCTTTGATGACAAGTCTTGCCTTGTGTCTCTCTATTTTGCCTTCAACATTACTCTTGGTCTTGTAGACCCATTTAACTCCAATGACATCTTTACCTTTTGGGATTTCAACCAAATCCCAAGTCTTGTTTCTTTCTATGGCATTAATCTCCTCATCCATAGCTTCTATCCATTTCTTATCCTTAATAGCTTCTTCGAAATGAACAGGATCATCAACATGACAATATAAATCAAACAAAGAATTTATGCCTTCATTTGCTGCCTCTTGTGCATAAATGTCATTCAAATTTCTGAACTTCTTACCTCTTTCATTTGTTTTACAAATGCCTGAGGAAGCACTTGAATTTCCTTCTTGTGGTGTGCCTAGAGAAGCACTTTCATTTCTCCTCAAGGGTGTGCTTTGCTGCTCTTATGTTGGTTCTGCTATTTGGGGATGTATTTTAGCCAATTCATCATCATTTTCATCATGAGACAAATAGTGTTTAATATTCATTGTTTTCTCTATGCTTCCATCCCAAGCTTCCTCCTCAATGAACTGGACATCTTTTCTCACAATAAAATTCTTGTTGGATGGGTTATATAACCTGTAAGCCCTGAATTCTTCACTGTATCCAATGAAAATACATTTCTCCCCCTTGCTGTCCAACTTCTTCCTTAGTTGATCCGGTATGTATGCATAAGCCACACATCCAAAAACCTTCATGTGTGTGACACTTTGCTTTGTGCCACTCCATGCCTCTTCCAGCACTTTGTTCATCACTGCTTTTGTAGGGCACCTATTCGAAATGTATGTTGCACAATGTACAGCTGCAGCCCAGTAATCATTAGGCAAATGCTTTGCCTTTAGCATACTCCTCACCATGTCCATTATGGTTCTATTCTTCCTTTCAGCTACTCCATTTTGCTGCAGAGTATATCTTGTTGTAAACTGCTTTTGAATACCATTTTCTCTACAAAAACGTAGAAAATATTTAGAGATATACTCACCTCCTCTATCAGTCCTTAGGAATTTGATGTGCAGCCCACTTTGGTTCTCAACAAGTGCTTTGAAATTGCAGAATTTTTCAAACACTTCACTTTTATTTTTCAAAAAGTAAATCCAAGTTTTTCTTGTAAAATCATCTATGAATGTTAACATGTAGTGACTGCTATCAAGTGATGGAGTTTGTATCGGTCCACACAAATCTTAGTTGACAATCTCTAAGGGTGCCTTTGCCCTTATGCTTTTCCCGGAAGGAAAACTTTCTCTGTGTTGTTTCCCCAAGATAAAACCTTCACAAAGGCTATTCGGTTTCTCTATCAATGGTAAACCTCATACCATTCCTTTTTTGTTCAACAAATTAACACCTCCAAAGTTGAGATGTCCAAATCTCAAGTGCCACAACCAATTTTCATCTTTTGGTTCGCTTTGGATATCCTCTTGTGCCACTGCTACTTTCTCTTCTTCATTCTTCAAGTCTGCTCTCATTCTGAGAGGGAACATCTTGTTCCTTGTCATCTTCACTTCAGCGATACATTTTTTGCTAGGAGGTTTGTCCATGATGGTACAAACATCATCCTCAAAAAATAAATTATACCCCTTTTGAATAATTTGTCCAATACTTAAGAGGTTACACTTCATTCCTGGAACATAATAGACATCTACTATGGATTTCTTTGCACCTTTCTTTGTTAAAACATTTACATTTCCTTTTCCCATAACAGAAACTTTTCTATCAGTCCCTAGTGTGACTTGTGACTTCACACTCTCATCTAACATAGAAAACATTGCTAAGTTTCTTGTCATATGGTTACTGCAACCGGAGTCTAGAAACCATAAATCCTCACTTTTTTCTTCAGCCATATTACAAGCTAGAAACAAATTATATTGGCTGAGATTTTCTCTAGTGAAATTTGCACTAGTTCTACTTCCCATATCATGCTGCTTCTTTCTACATTCATTATCATAATGACCATATTTTTTACAATAGTGACATTGGACATTGGACTTATGATACCTCTTTCCTTGAGCATTCTGTTGACCACTCTGTTGGTTGCTTCCTTGGCCTTGATGCTGATTTGGATTGCTGCCCCTTCCTTGAGCATTTACTGGATTGTTCCTTCCACCTCTATTTTGGCTTCTGCCTCTTCCTCTGTTTTTTCCTCTTCCTTGCCCTCTTCCTCTTCCAAAAGACATCTGGGTCTTAAAGGCATGTTCCAGAGATGAGTTTTCACTCCTACCCAATCTATGCTCATGAGTCATCAATGATGCATGTAGCTCATCCACTGTGAACTTTGTGAGATCCTTAGTCTCCTCTATGGTGGTGACAATCACATCGAATCTTGAGGGTAGACTCCTCAAGAGTTTTTCCACAATCCTCTTTTCTTCAAGAGTCTCACCATGAGATCTTATTTGTGTGACCATTCCAATCACATGAGTGAAGAATGAGTCAATAGTATCTGACTCTTTCATACAGAGAGTTTCAAAGTCTCTTCTCAGCAACTGAAGTTTTGTTGTCTTCACTTTTTCCATGCCTTGATAGGCTGTCTTGAGAGTTTCCCATGCTTCTCTGGATCTCTTGGCTACTGCTATCCTTGGAAACACACTCTCATGCACTGCTTTATACAATAAGAAGAGAGCCTTGTAGTCTTTCTTCTTATTGCTCTTCAACAACTCTTTTTCCGCCTGAGTTAAATCTTCAAACTCTTCTTCATTTGCTGGCTCTTCAAATCCATCCTCAACAAATTCCCATAAGTCTTGGGAGACAAATAAAGCTCTCATAGTTATTGACCAGTAGTCCTCATTTTTCCCATTAAACATTGGGAGATGGATATTTCCCATACCCATACCAGTTTTGGCTCCAGCCATTCTGCACTCTTAACTATGATTCAAAAAAACTTGATTGTGTATTCAAAATAACTTCACTGTTCTGCAACAATAACACAACAACTGTATAGAGAAATACCTTGAAGTCTTTTTGGCTGAGTCTTCACTCTGCTGGAGAAGCTGCTGTGACAAAGAACTCCTTTCCTTCATCTTCTTTGATCTTCAAAGAGCCTGGACTAGCTCTGATACCATGTTGGAATATTTAAAATTCCAGAACAACAATGGAGAATAAAACTCCCCCTTTTCAACATAGAGAAAATATTAAAAATTTCTTCACTGGAGACAGAGTTTTCACTCTAAAAACAATTTCATCAATCTTCAAAAAACTTGTTACAAAATCTCCTCTAACTAAGGGAATACAAAGGAACTTTGACTGCTTCAAAACACAGTTCAAAACAAAACTCACACTCTCTAAAATTTCACTCTATCTGTGCTTTTACAACTCACTGCTGTGTGTTGAAAAAATATACTCTGTCTCTTAAAAAATGAATGCACTGTTGTGCAATTCAAACTTTTACACTCTGCTGTGTGTAAAAATAAAAACTTACAATACCATTGCTCACTGGCCTTTTTTTTAACTTCTTTTTATATGCCACAACATATAAACATAAAGCAAATTTTAAAAGAAATAAAATTAAAAACTAAAACCAAAAAATTTGACTATGGCCCACGGCCTTCCCTTTTTTGAAATGTTCATATGATATATATGTAAAACACACACACATATATATATATATATATGTCGATTGTACGAACAAAATTTAAAAAACAAACATTAAAACCAAAACTATAATATAAAGGACTTTGATCCCATGACATCCATCCTTTTGGAAAAGCAAAATTTCTTCCGGACATCAAACAGATAACACCAACCTGCATAATGATTTCGGGTCACAAAAGACCCTGCTGACGTTACCAAAATTGTGACGCGAAATCACTATTAAATCTGCCTTACGAGTTGTATTGGGTCCGATTTTGGGCAGTCGTACGGAAAAAAAATTTGACGCGAAATCAAATTAATTTCGGCTTAAACTTTTTCGGGTCCGGAAAAACTCCAAAATGGAAAGCAGCCATTCAACGCTCTGATTTCTTTTCTTTTACAAGCTCTGTTTCTAATTTCACAGGACTGTGCAATTTAAATTGAATATGACTGTTCATTGATTTGGAAAGCGGTTGTAAGCATGTTTTTTTTCTTCATACTCCGATCTTGACTGATCGCTGGAAATAGAATGCGGCTTACTGTACTTGAACAGTTGAAAGTAATTTTCAACATTGACCCGCTAATTCTATAAGTATAATAAGAGATGGGACCAAGAAGGATTATTAATAAGTATATAGGTGAAATGCACACACGCCTCTACTAATATATTATAGCTTTTAATTACTTATCACTACACCATAATTTTCACAATTGGTAGACAAAAACATTTAGATTTTTTCTAACTCAATTGATGTTGTTGTTATTGTCGGGCCTCCCTCAGGTAATAATTGTATTTCCTAACAGAGCAAGAAGTCTACACACAGCTCATTCATGGGGATTCCTTGGCTTAGAAGAAGGTATTGGAGAATTTGAAAATGAAAATATTCCTATGCAGTGAGTATGGAGAGTAGAAAAATTTAGGAAATATGTTATAGTTTCTCACGTTGATATTGGTAGCTACTCGCTCTCTAATAGCCTAAAAATATTTTTCACTGTATGCTTTGTACGATACATTAGATAATTTTCATTTATGTTGGTAATGTTAAATATTCATGTCATTTTTATTTTGTGTTAAGGATGTGCCCTGAATCTACAAGCTTTGTCAAAATGGAACAATGACGAATCTACAAGGTAATGCAATGGATACAATATACATGATAACTATTCATTTAGTCATACTTGTTGCATACCTTGTGATATAATTATAGAAGTTATTACCCTAGAAAAGTTAGTAACGGATGGTAAAAAGTGTAAAAAGGGTTGATACCTATACTCGTGAAGCATCAATGGTAACTTGAACTGATTATAAAATAGGCACTTCATTGTGTATATTAACCAAAAATTCATGTGATATTTCCTTTGCCTATGGTATATACTTCCTTAGCCAATGTCGCTAGTTATTTCTCCTCCATTTATGGTTTTTATACAATAGATGTTGTTTAAGTGGCCTATGTTGCCACCTTTGATGCTTGCTCTGCTCCCACCTTTTATTCTCTCGCCTCTCAGACTTAATCTAGCTACGTCTCAAGTGGAAGATCACATGAATGATGTGTTGGAATGCACATGCAAAAAGGCTCTCCCACGTCGCTGGATTGGACAGTTGTTTTGTCAAAAATTTCACAAAGTACTGCAGGGGATTCCACCCTGAAGTCACCCTCTGTCAATCTCTCTAGTAGTTGATCGATCAATTCAACATAAAATAGGTCATGATTACACCTATGGCACGATATTTTCATGTAATTAAGACAGGGAATCAAGAATATGGAATTAGACACACTCTTCAATGTTCCAATCATTCTACGAGCAAGCATGATCATAATCTATTGCACTATGCAGAACACAATGCAGTTGTAATTTTGATCCCTCTTTTCACAATTCAGCGCCTTCATTGTGTCATTTTTTATTTCATTTTTAAAAGAAAGATAATGTAATAGAATGAAATGGACATCATCAATGGAACTTGATTTCATGAATTTCTTAATATAATAATTCGATGGGTCATTTGTTAACATTACAACAAAGATCATGTTACTGAATGCATATTGTGGTCAGTCCCATGCCATAAAATTTACCTGTATCAGAGCATGCCAACGGGGATTAGGAAGAAGAACGTGCCTACATATTATATATAGGAGGCCCCAATTAAAATTTAGATTTGAGATTCAATAGAGAGTTGTAGCCTCGCTCTTTGAACAAAGCTTCAAATAGGGGATAAACATAGCTTCAAAAAGGGGATAAACCAAGCTTCAATCGAGGATAAACAGGGGATTGGAAGTTGTCCGAAGCTTGCACAGATGCCTAACATGCTCACAGCTCATAACAGGACAACCTTTTGGTTTGGGTTATGAGATGACTCCGATATGAAATATATATGCATATTTTCCTCAATAAACTGCATAACGTTTAAAACGGGGAAGTAATGTTAGCATTAGTTTGCAACCCTCAAACATCATCAAATATATTGCAAACATAATCAAATATATAACAAATTATCCAAGCTTTTGGCCTCTCCACCTTGTGAACAGGCCAATAAGATGAAAAATAACCCTATTGGTTCTTGAAAATTAATCATACATTTTATTATTTGATAACATTTGAGCACCTTAAAAAATTAAGATACATGCTGCAAAGACTAATGCTAAAGTTACCATTTTGATTACTATAATGCCATCACACCTTTAATAATTAAAATAACTTGTAGATATTGCATTTAACATCAATTGAGCTAAATTTCAATCTATCAATCTCTTAATATTGAAAAGTAAATCCTTTAATGCTTAAGAAAAGACTTGGTATCCTTTAGAATTTACTTGTAAATTCTTTAATACTTAAAAAATAATTTGGGTTAATTATTTGAGTTATATAATTATTATTGACGGGACTACAAAATAATACATTTAAAGGATCATTGCAGATAATTATGTAAAAGATACAACATCCTTACACATGTAATGATAGAATATATTCACCATACTCCACTTATATGAAACCCTCATTACGGTATTACTTTCATAGTTTAAGATGGTCGAAATGAAGCATATGCCATTTTGTCTAGGTTACAAATTTTGAGAGAGCAAGAAATATATTAAAAATTTGAAATGAGTCACAGGATAGGCTGGTGCAGAGTGTTTTCTTAGGCAAGTGTTTGACCTTCATGGCCACTAAAAGTATTAACACAATGTCTTCATTGCGGCTTCTCACAACTCCATTTACAAGTTCCATGCTTTGTGATTTTCATTCTTGGGTCCACATCTCCAGAGGTGCAGGAGTCGGGAGAAGCACCTCCGCATCTCTACATTTATTGCATTTCCTCCTTAACTAACAAAAATAATATAACAAACTTTTCATTATGCTAGCGCGGAAGAAGATTTTATTGTGCTTCCTCTTCACTCTGCTCCTTCTCACAATGTATGAACTAAAAATTTTCTCGTCCTTACTCAGATTCACTACTAATTTCCAGAATTTTTACACGCGAATATGTTGTTTCTTTTATGGGTTTCTAGATTTGTCATTCATTCCCTTAGTTCTGGGGAATATATGGAAGAAAGGATGCGATTTAACATTGAAGGAAATACTCAACACTATACAAGCCCTCTTAAAGAAAAAGACTTGATTCCGATTTACACTATATATAGCTCTTATTCATTCAATGTATTTTGATGAGACTAGATTGCTTCCTCATTAGCCAGTACTTGGTTGGGTTGATGAAAGGGTTCTCATTATCCAGTACATGGTTGGATTAATGAAGGTGTTGTTCTTGAGGATCAGTCCCTCATTTGTTTATTATCATCAATCGATCACGTTAATGTGGGAAAGAAGGAAAAAGAAGAGGAACACCTCTTTCAAGTTTAATTCCTCTTGGTTAGAAGTTGAGGATTTCAACATATTAGTGAGAGAAGCCAGGGGGAGGCTGGTCCTTCATACAACAAATGGAAATATGTGTATTATCATAACAACTCTTCAAGAATTGAAAAAGGAAGTTCGGTCCTTGAACAAAGTTAGAAAAGCTTTAGAGGTCAATTCCCTTTTGGATATTGAGACAGCTTAAAGGTATTTTACCAATCCTAAGGATCCGTTAAATTTATTTGAACAATACAAAAATAATATCGTTGATCTCGAGGGGGGGAAAGCAAGATTTTTCTGACACAAGCATCTGAAAGGAATCTACAGAGTAGGGCCTTATGGGTGGCGATTGGAGACAAAAATACCAAGTGTTTTCATGCTTTTGCAAATTGTAGAAAATAGAGGAACTCCATTAAGGGAATCAGAGGTGTAGATGGACTTCTTCTTTATGAGCAAGTTGAGATTGAGCAGAAGGCTCTCATACACTTCAAAATCCAATAGGAAGCTAGGGAACCAAATTATGATGTGTAGCGGCAAAACATAGAACATCTTCCCTGCATGTTCAATCTGGTGTTAGTTTTTAATAACTAAATAAAAATTCATGCATAAACAATGTTATGCTCAGTAAAAAACATATCAAAATTAAAAACTTTAAACAATTTTAATGATATGTAAGCTTCAATAAAAACTTAATAAGGATTCTTTAATGCAGAATGTAAAACTGTAATGCCCAGTAAAAACATACCTATAGCCATTGATGCCTCACAAAATCTGACTGCTATGTGAAATTCCAAGAAAGTCATTTTGAAAAAATCAAATGGTCCTCAACGTTTCCGTTTCCACAGATTCTCCAAAGTCAAACTCAAATTTTAAACTTCTTTCATTATTCAAAAATAATCAAAAGGTTTGAACTCTAAAATAGTTAAATTTGTTTGTAGCCCAGCTGCTACTGAAACTCCAACATCACGTGGTCCCCATTTTCTATTACACACGATATCTTTAAAAACAAACTCTTTCAACTCTCATGCATACATCAACTCTTTATTGTTGTGTTTCAACTATATGCGTATGTGATTCAACTTATATTGTAATACAATATTTGCAGAAAGAAAATTTGAAAACAAATTTACGATGTGAAGTCCACAGATAGAAGGCTTTTCAATCTGAAATCTGAAAGGGCTTCCAAGCTCTGCTAATTCTAGTTGATGGTGTAAAACTGAAGGGAATGAAAAATTAGTGAGCTTGGGGACCAACCAGAAATTTTATAGCCTAGCTTCCATCAAGCTTTTGTTGGCTATGTGTCAAATGCTCCACTGATCATGGTAGAGAACTACAGTGGGAGTAATGAACCACTTCAGAAGCTCCCAACAAGAAATTAATTTACTGTAGTTAATTTCCGTAATTTAAGGAAACAACTGCACTTGCTTTCCATAATCTAAAGAGATGATTGCAGTAGTTCCAGAAATTGAGGGAGTAGTTCCTAAAATTAAGCAGTGGGAGAGGGATCGTAACATTCTCCCACTTGGTCCATACTTCCAATCTTAATGTCTCATCTTAAAACCCATTCATAATTTGTATTTAGCAATAGATACATGAATCATGGTGATAAGTCCTCTAATGACGAGTGTTATCTTCCATGTATTACTATGTATTTATTATTATTAAAATTTATGTGGCAACAATTTCTTAATGAATAAACCCCATGTTTATTCTTGGTCCTACACAGATGAATTCTCTCAAATCAAATTAAGGTGCACATACATATGAGAAAAACATCACAATAATTAAGAATTTCATTAAAAATAACATTGTTCATACAATGAGAATCTACATAATGGAACCAAGTCCCATATTCATTACATGATCCTTGAATTTAAACGGTGGCATGCCCTTAGTCAAAGGATCGGCGATCATCAACTCAATGCTAATGTGCTCAATGACCACTTTCTTTTCTTTAACACGTTCCCTTATAGCTAAATACTTAATGTCGATGTGTTTATTTCGACTCGCACTTTTGTTGTTCATAGCCATAAAAACAGCAGCTGAATTGTCGCAATATATTCTCAATGGCTTAGAGATAGAATCCATAATTCTAAGCCCAGAAATGAAATTCTTAAGCCATACACCATCTAAAGTAGCCTCAAAACAGGCGACGAATTCGGCTTCCATAGTAGAAGTGGCAATCAAGGTCTACTTGGCACTCCTCCATGATGCAGCTCCATCGGCCATCATAAAAATGTATCGTTATGTTGATTTGCGTGAATCAACACATCCAGCAAAGTCAGAATCTGAGTAGCCAGTCACTTCCAAATTGTCTGTCCGTCTATACATAAGCATGTATTTTTTGGTTCCTTGAAGGTACCTCATTACATTCTTTGCATCTCTCCAGTGGTCTAAACCTAGATTACTCTGATATCGTCCCAACATTCCCACGGCAAATGCAATATCAGGTTTTGTGCAAACTTGAGCATACATTAGGCTTCTGACAGCAGAAGCATATGGAATGTTGTTCATTTTTTCCCTTTCAAAGTCATTCTTCAGGCATTGATTCAAACTGAACCTATCACCCTTCACAATGGGAGAAACACTTGGTGAACAATCCTTCATCCGAAATCTCTCTAAACTTTTATTAATACAGGTTTCCTGAGATAGACCCAAGATGCCTCGAAATCTGTCTCCACGAATCTTAGTGCCAATGACATAAGATGCCTCACCCATATCCTTCATATCAAAATTATTAGAGAGGAATTGTTTCACCTCATGCAGCAAACCCTTATCATTGGTTGCTAGAAAAATGTCATCCACATATAAAACAAGAAAACAGATTTTACTCCCACCGACTTTAAGGTATATACATTCATCCATAATGTTTTCTACAAAACCGAAAGAAGAAATTACATTATGAAATTTCAAATACCATTGGCGGGATGCTTGTTTTAATCCGTATAATGACTTCTTGAGCTTGCAAACCAAATGCTCACCATCACTAGAGGAGAATCCTTCAGGTTGTTTCATGTAAACCTCCTCCTCTAGATCTCCATTGATAAATGTCATTTTCACATCCATTTGATGCAACTCCAAGTCAAAATGGGCTACTAATGCCATAATAATGCGCAAGGAATCTTTCTTAGATACAAGAGAGAAAGTCTCCTTGTAATCGATTCCTTCTTTCTGAGTGAATCCCTTTGCAACGAGCCTTGCCTTGTATCTCTCAATGTTGCCCAATGACTCTTTCTTTGTCTGAAAGACCCATTTACATCCAATGGCTTTTGCACCATTAGGAAACTCAACAAGATCCCAAACTTTGTTACTCTTCATAGAATTCATTTCTTCCTTCATGGCATCGTACCATAATTTTGATTCTTTGCAACTCATGGCTTGTGAAAAAGACTCAGGATCATTTTCGGCTCCAACGTTGTAGTCAGATTATTGTAGATATACAATATAATCATCAGGAATTTCTGATTTCTTTGGTCTAGTAGATCTTCTTAATGTTGTCCCGCCATCTTCCTGAGAAGTATGTGGTTCAACTCATTCAAAAATTCTTGGTAATTCTTGAACTATCTGATCTACTGGAATGTCGTCAGCAGCTTGTGGAACTTCAAAAATTGGTTGTTCAACACCAGTTTGTACTTGAGGGGTGCTGTGAATAATAACCAATCTTTCACTTGAGGTGGAAGGTTGAGATTCTGAATGATCCTTCTCAGAAACTATGTTCCCGGTTTGATCTCTCCCACTGATCAAGTCATTTTCAAGAAACTTTGCATTTCTTGACTCGACAATCCTAGTGTTGTTAGATGGACAATAAAATCTATAACCTTTAGACCTTTCAGCATATCTAATGAAATACCCACTAATGGTCTTTGGGTCTAGCTTCTTCTCTTGTGGATTATGTATTCTCAATTCAGATGGACATCTCCAAACGCGTATATGTCGCAAACTCGGTTTCCAACCTTTCCATAATTCAAATGGTGTTTTAGGAACAGCCTTGGTTGGAACTCGGTTTAATATATACACTGTCGTCTTAAGTGCTTCAGTCCACACGAATTTAAGAAGATTGGAGCTGCTAAGTATACTCCGCACCATGTCCAATAATGTTCAATTTCTTCTTTCTGCTACACCATTCTAGTAGGGTGAACCAGGCATGGTGTATTGGGAAACAATCCCATGCTCTTTAAGAATTTTAGCGAATGGCCCAGGTGCTTGTCCATCTTCTGTGTATCTACCATAATATTATCCACCTCTATCTGATATCATGATCTTAATTTGCTTGCCGCATTGATTCTCTACTTTAGCCTTAAAGATATTAAAGGCATCTAATGCTTCGCTCTTTTTGTGAAGCATGTAGAGATACATATATCGTGAGTAATCATCTATAAAGGAGATGAAGTATCTCTGACCATGTGAGTCCATGTCTGGACTACATATATCAGTATGTATGATTTCTAATATGTTTGAACTCTCGTTGGCACCTTTCTTTGACTTGTTGGTCTGCTTTCCCTTTATGCAGTCCACACAAGTCTCAAAATCAGTAAAATCTAGAGTATTAAGTACCCCTTCATTTACCAATCTTTTAATTCTTTCTATGGAGATATTACCTAGTCTCCGGTGCCATAATTTAGAGGAATTTTCATCAATAACACATATTTTAATACCAGTGTGAACATGCATTGAATCATAAGTGACATTGTTTCGTAAATTTATGCAGTAAAGACAATTAGACAAAATACCATTCCCAACACAATCAGATTTATAAAATAAACTAAAGGATGTTTCTGAAAAGTTAAAGGAATATCCAAAAGGTACAAGCCTTGAAACTGAAATCAAGTTTCTAGAGAAACTTGGTACATAAAAGGTCTTTTCTAATTCTAAAACAAAGCCACTACTTAAAGTTAAATAGCATGTTCCTATAGCCTCCACATGCGAGCCCACCTTGTTTCCTGATAAGATGCTTTGCTCACTTCCCACTGGCTTCCTTCGGTTTTGCAAACCCTGCAAGGAATTCTAAATGTGAATTGTTGATCCAGAATCAATCCACTAGGTGTTAATATTAACATTAACCATATTAGATTCATAACAAACAAATGAGATTGGATTACATTTATCTGCAAGCCATTTCTGAAATTTGGCGCATTCCTTCTTCATGTGTCCCTTCTTTTTACAGAAGAAACACTTGGAATCCTTATTGATATCAGCTTGGGGAGGTATTTTACCTTTCCCTTTCCGATTGGCTTGAGATTTTCCCTTTCCTCGCGTTGTCAGCATTGCACTTTCTCCCATTTCTATCACCGGTCTCTCTTCCTCTTGAACACACGTGGTCATAAGTTCATTAATTGACCATTTATCCTTATGTGTGTTGTATGAGATTTTGAAGGGTCCATATTGGCGTGGAAGGGTGTTCAAGATGTAGTGCACCAGGAAAGACTCTAATATTTCAACCTCGAGTTTTTTCAATTGAGCCGCAGTGTCCCTCATTTGCATTATGTGCTCGAGCACACCTTTTACACTAGTGAGTCTTAGGGATGAGAACTTCATAATTAGGGTGCTTGCTAGTGCCTTGTCTGAAGTGACGAATTGATCATCAATGGCTTTCAGCAAGTATCGGACTTTGTCACGCTATTCAACAGAACCACGAATACCAACTGAAATTTTAGTCTTAATGAACATCACGCTTAGACAATTATATCGTTTCTATCGTTCATAAAGCGTGATGTCCACTGCAGTGCTGGTATTATTGAGTGCCGGTGGTTTGTCTTTCCTAATAGCATAGTCTATGTCCATCCACCCCAAATGAATGAGAACTCTCTCCTTCCAGACCTTATAGTCATCTCCTTTAAGTTCAACGATATCAGTACGAATTTCAGAGAAATTTGCAGGTTGTACAACTGCATAAAATTAAAAATCACATGCTTATGTTAAAATTGAGGCATAAATAAAAATTTCATGCTTTACCAATGTAAATCATGCTTTAAAATTGAATCGTGGACTAAATTTTTAATTCTAGCAGATTCAATTAATCTTTTGAACTTTATGACAAAACTTATTAATTCATAACTTCTGTGGGTAATTTATGAATCTTTTATCCTAATTAATTACTTAAATATAATAAAAATTCCCGTGGGATAAAATTTATTATATTTAATATAATTAATTACAATTAATGTCTATTCTTTATGTGATCCTAATCAAACATAATATATAATTTTATTTAATTAGAGAGGTTGTGGCTATTCTCTAATTAATTAAAATTATATAGATCAATAGACATTATTTTCATAAAATCAACTGCATAAATAAAACTACAACATTTATGCATAACATTTAACCATGGTTCTTGTATACTCATTCATAATAACATGTTTTAATTAAAACGTAAATAATTAAGTCATGCAAACTAAATATGAGCATAATTTTTCCAAATTGCATATAATTAAACTAAAATAAATATTATATCCATAAAAATTAAAATAAAATTAGATATATTTCTGAATATATGCTCCGATACCAAATGTTAGTTTTTAATAACTGAATAAAAATTCATGCATAAACATTTTTATGCTCAGTAAAAAACATATCAAAATTAAAAACTTTAAATAATTTTAATGATATGTAAGCTTCAATAAAAACTTAATAAAGATTATTTAATGCGGAATGTAAAACTGTAATGCCCAGTAAAAACATACCTCAAGTCATTGATTCCTCACAAAATCTGACTGCTATGTGAAATTCCAAGAAAGTCACATTGCAAAAATCAAATGATCCTCAACGTTTCCGTTTCCACATATTTTCCAAAGTCAAACTCAAATTTTAAACTTCTTTCGTTATTCAAAAATAATCGAAAGGTTTGAACTCTAAAATAGTTAAATTTGTTTGCAGCGAAGCTGCTATTGAAACTCCAACATCACGCGGTCCCCATTTTCTATTACACATGATATCTTTAAAAACAAACTCTTTCAATTGTCACGCATACATCAACTCTTTACTGCTGTGTTTCAACTATATGCATATGTGATTCAACTTATATTGTAATACAATATTTGCAGACAAAAAATTTGAAAACAAATTTACGATGTGCAGTCCACAGATAGAAGGATTTTTAATCTAAAATCTGAAAGGGCTTCCAAGCTCTGCTAATTCTAGTTGATGGTGTAAAACTAAAGGGAATGAAAAATTAGTGAGCTTGGGGACCAAACAGAAATTCTATAGCCTAGCTTCCATCAAGCTTTTGTTGGCTATGTGTCAAATGCTCCACTGATCATGGTAGAGAACTGCAATGAGAGTAATGGACCACTTCAGAAGCTCCCAACAAGAAATTAATTTACTACAGTTAATTTCCATAATTTAAGGAAACAACTGCAGTTGGTTTCCATAATCTAAAGAGATGAGGGAGTAGTTCCTGAAATTGAGTAGTGGGAGAGAGAGCGTAACATCAGGAGGATAACGAAATTCTAGGAAGGTTGATTCAGAAAGAAGAGATTTTGGAAGGTATCCAGGCTAGTGCTAAATAAAAAATCACAGGGGCAGACCGTTGGGGAGTGGAGTTGTTCCACCATTTCCAGGAATTGATGGTTCCTGAGATTCTTGCAGTTGCAGAAGAATCTCATAACGAACATTGAATGCAGCGTTCATCGATTTGATTCCTAAGAAGGAACATGTAATATCCCAAATATCAAAATTCTAAATAAATCAACACATCACACAACACAACAAACATAAGAAATTGAAGCTCAATTGTGAATCCTGAATGGATTCACCACATAAATATTACCACGGGGTTTTCGTCCCGGGATCAATAATAGAACTGGCCAGGCCAGGTTCTCAACCCAAACATAATAAGATAAAATAATCCAGAATGCCCTAAATGCCTAGCGTCTCTCGCTTTTTATAGGCTTGATGGGTCAATACCAACAAGAAATACCATGGGTCAATACCATGGGAAAATACCATCAAGAAATACCATGGAAAATACCATGGGTTCAAACCACGGGTCAATTTTATCCACTTTGACGGGATCAAGAAACGGAATATTACAGAACATTTGATTTCTCTTACAGACTACAGACCTATTTCTATTTGCAACACAAAATAAAATATTATTTCCAAATTGACTACGATGAGGATAAAAAAGACACTTTCTAAACACATTTCACCCAAATAGTTTGGGTTTTTGGAGGGCAGGAAAATAAAAGATGCTATATTGGGATAGCACAGGAATGCCTGCACTCTATGAAAGTGAGAAGTAGGAGGGCGAGTATGATTAAGGTGGATCTCGTAAAATCATATGACTGCATTGACTGGGAATTTTGCAGGATGGTTTTATATAAGGTGGGCATTTCAACAAATAACATTGGATGGATAATGGCTTGTATATAAGCAACAAACTTTGCGATTATGATTAATGGATTACTGACCAGTTTTTTCAGGGCACAAAGGGACTACGCCAAGGATGTGCATTATAGCCGCTTATGCTTATTTTGGTAATGAACTGCCTTGGTAGAAAACTGAAAGAGCTGTGTTTTCAATTGAAGGCTAATAAATACAAGAATAAATACGGGGATTGGTTGTTGGACATGTTTAACAGTAAATTAGCGGGATGGACACAAAAATAGCTCACCATGGGTGGACGTTTAACTCTTTTGAGATCGGTCCTACGAAACGTTTCGGTGTTCTATATGCATCTTTTTATGCTTCTTATGTGTAATATCCCAAAGATCAAAATTCTAAATAAATCAACACATCACACAACACAACAAACATAAGAAATTGAAGCCCAATTTTGAATCCTGAATGGATCCACCAAATAAACATTACCGCGGGGTTTTCATCCCGAGATCAATAAAAGAATTGGCCAGGCCAGGTTCTCAACCCAAACATAATAAAATAAAATAATCCAGAATGCCCTAAATGCCTAGATTCTCTCCCCTTTTATAGGCTTGATGGGTCAATACCAACAAGAAATACCATGGGTCAATACCATGGGAAAATACCATCAAGAAATACCATGGGGAAATACCATGGGTTAAAACCACGGGTCAATTCTATCCACTTTGACGAGATCAAGAAAGGGAATATTACAAATCCTCCCGCCCAAATATTGCTTGTCCTCAAGCGATCCACTTCTATCCACAACAAAAGCATTTGTACATTAATACCAGGATCCCATACAATCCGATGTGCCCTCCACGTTGAATGATCCTGAATGGATCCTTCAATACCTAGATCCCAGCAATCCTTTGGCCAATCATTTCCCCAATGGATTCTCCTGGATCCCAATGCCACCTGAATCCTGGGACTTGTGGGTTATGGTACCATTTCAACCCTCCATCGTTGTTCGCACCAAAGGGCCCAAGCTACAATATGCCCTCGGTTGTGAGTATCCTCCCCTCAAAATGCATGATTCTCTCCTCATTTGATTCTCCTTGAGTGTATTCATCCTGGACCTCTTCACATGTGAGGATGAGCTGTCCATCCTTTCTGGTTGTCAAACATGGAGGTACTGGTGGACTGTTGTCTATACCTGATTGCCCATACCCTTTATGGATGTCCTCCATTGTATTTATAGATTCAACTACCACATCATCAGGAGGAATTGCATCCTTCCTTTCGTCATGTACTTTTTCAAGTTGACTAATCAGCTTGACCTGCAAGTTTCTCTGAAGAGCATGGTGTTGTTGTTCACCATTTGTATTTGACTGCTCAGATCCTTCATAGGTCCTCTCCTGAAAACCAGCGAACCCATCAATGGATGAATCCCCATGATCTGAAGAAGTCTCTAATTTTGTTATCCTTGTTGCCTCCTTATTGTCTGGACATGAATGGTCAAGTGCCCAAACTCCCTTGCATACAAAGCATAAGCCTTTCCTCCTTAGTTCATTCTTACTGTCTCCACAAATATTTGTTAGTTCCTCCTTGGTTAACTTCTTTCTAAGTAGTTTGATGCTCTATTTGATCAACCCCTCAACTAGTTCATAAGCAGCAGGTGATGCAATTAGCTCCTTCCTCCAAATGGCCAACAATTTGGATCTCAATTGTTCGCAGATGGCCCTATCTTCTCCTAAGATCGGATACATGATCTTTTTCATGTCTGTTTTGATGTAGTTTGGATGAGATGTTGTAATTCCATTGCAGAAGTATTGAGCATTTGAAGGATTAAATCATCACACTCTAGATCCAGCATAAGCATACCAAATCTGAATTTCGCCATGTGTTCCAAAATTGTGCACTTCTGGAAAAAAAGTAAGAATGGTGGTGTTGTGTTGTCCAACCCTGGAGTGCTTCTACCATTACCCGAAAAATCCTCCTCATGATGTCATCATTGTAGGGCAATAGTGGTGTTGTTAAGGCTATGATTTTACTGAGACAAGAAGCGACGGTGAGTCTAACATTTTCACAAGAATGCTCCAAGAACCTAGGTTGTATCAAAGCAAGCATGGATGGCTTCAAGGCCCAACTTGACCCTTCCTATTCTGATTTATCTATCAAGCTCAAAGCCGCATTTAATCTGTCTAGCTGTAGGAGAACATCTTTTGACTTTGTACCCTGCAATTTGGATCCAAGTTCGAAGAGACACTTGCTTGTTACATCTTCGTTCCGGATATCTTTTGACTGCTGAAGAATAACATGGACCTTTCAAGAGAAAGGCCTGTCGCTCTGTTCTTGCTTCTGATTTGTATGTTATTGCCATCTTTGATCCACAGAAGTATTGTAGCCCAAAGAATCGACTGATATATCATTATGTTGATTCTTGTGGCGTTTCCAAAAACAAAATGATGACATTGGCATCAATGGATCTCAATACCTAGCTAATGAGAAACCTGAGAATGATCCCTGTCTAGCAATAGCTTCCCAACCTTTCAACAATGACCATATTTGCAAGAAAGACATGAATAAATATCATGGGTACATTTATTCATAAGAGGCCATATACAAGCTATAAATGAATTTTTTAATCATGCCTTCAAATATTTTCACAAATTTAACCCACAAACATATAAATGATTTTCCCTTCACTTATATCTCCCAATAAAATAATTTACTACAAAATAAAAATCAAACTAGGGTGATAAATATCACCGAAGTGAGAAATACTGGCTACGGTGAAAAATAAATTTCACCAAAGTTCCTTGCGTAAAATTCTCATAAAATCAAACTAGGGTGATAAATATCACCGAAGTGAGAAATACTGGCTAGGGTGAAAAATAAATTTCACCAAAGTTCCTTGCGTAAAATTCTCAGGCTGGCAGAATGCACAGCTCTGATACCACTGTAATATCCCAAAGATCAAAATTCTAAATAAATCAACACATCACACAACACAACAAACATAAGAAATTGAAGCCCAATTGTGAATCCTGAATGGATCCACCAAATAAACATTACCACGGGGTTTTCGTCGTGGGATCAATAAAAGAACTGGCCAGGCCAGGTTCTCAACCCAAACATAATAAAATAAAATAATCCAGAATGCCCTAAATGCCTAGCTTCTCTCCCTTTTTATAGGCTTGATGGGTCAATACCAACAAGAAATACCATGGGTCAATACCATGAGTCAATACCATGGGAAAATACCATCAAGAAATACCATGGGAAAATACCATGGGTTAAAACCACGGGTCAATTCTATCCACTTTGACGGGATAATGGCTAGACTTATATGGTTCGGAACGGAACGGAATCGAAAGGAATGTTTCAAATGGTAAGATGGATGACAATTGCTAGACCGACAAAAGTGGGCAGTTGGGGCATACTGAATTTACATAAATTTAACTGTGGTTTAATCATCAAAAGTTTATGGACAACAACAAATGACTATGGTATTTGGGGGTTGATTATAAGAGAGAAATACATGAAAGGAAAGTCTCTTTCACAATGGACCAGGCTGGGGGCAAGAGGGACTTCCGTATCATCATATATCTAGAGAAGTATGATTAAGAACTGCCATTGGATGGTGAGGTATATGCCATGAGAATTGAGACATGGTAAACACGCATAGGTTGGTCTAAACGCTATGAAGGGCTTTGTTGGTATATATTCTTTTTCGGTTTCCCTCCTGTCAACGACCCACGAGAAGGGAAATTCCACTTTTGCACATATCAGCTGCAGGAATGACTTGATCAATTGCCAACGGAAATGGAAGCGGACTACAGACATTGGACTGATTGGCAACCTTGAAATGGAGTGGGAAGCACATCTCACAGGTTTGTATGATTCTGGTGCGTGCATAGGTGTAGGTAAAGACCATCTGAAGTGGGAAGGTCCAAACAGAGAAGGACAACCAACAATCAAAGATATATACAAAAGTCTTCCAATGACAGAAAACACTTTCCAATTCAATTCTTGGTTCAAGGACACATGGGCTACGATATTCCTAAAATATTAATTGGTTTTGGATGGCTAGATATCCACAAAGAGTACTGACATGGGATCGATTACAGGTGAGAGGCTTTAAATGATTTAGTATATGCCCCATGTGCAGAGTTCAAGCAGAGGAGAAAAATCATCTATTTATTGGATGTTGTTTCGTCGGGGAGGTTTGTACAAGGGTAATGGACATATTAAAGTTGGATGACCCGAGAACAAGACAAACACTAAACATGGTTTTTTTCTATTGGTTCAAGTTTCGACCTGTCTACCATTCTCTCCCTTTCTGTATCATACGGGTGTTTCAGTGCTACAGGAATGCATGGATTTTCGAGCAGAGGAGGTGAGTAGTTAGGGAGGATATCCTGAAGGTAATAACATATTTTTCGGAGATAGCCCCTAAGATTAACGTTTAAATAAAAGGAAGATTATATATAAGGTTATAAAAGATAATTTTCCTACAGGATTTTTCCATGGGGCTTGTCAATATATAAGGTGTGGTAGTGAAGCGGTCATCATTTTAGAACCAGGTCGACTTTATCATTTATGGTGGCAAGGATGCGAGGGGACAAATAGCAGAGCTGAGGTCATTGCTCTCTAGAGGTCATTGCGCTCTAGGGGTCCTCAGTTTTGCAAAGTGGTTGGGCTTGGAGAATATTTTCGTACATGGTGATGCCAATAGCGTAATTGAGTGGGTAAAAGCTTACACACAGTTCAGTCTCCACATTCTGTCTAATTGAATGAGTCTTATGAGTCTTATTAGGAACAAAATCAAGTAATTGATCTTCTCTCTAAGAGGGGAATTGACTCAGAGACAGGTAAGTATAATTGTGCAGCTTATATGCAGGACAGACTGAGGAATGGTTGGTGCCCCAATTCCACTTAGGGATTGAAATTAACTTGATGGTTACATGTTGCAAAGTTAGGATACTCTCAATGTTTGAAAAGCAATAACAGAATGATTGGGAACAAAATTACTTTTTGGTATCAAGAATAGATAGAAATTTACTTCTTGTATCTAGAATAGATAGTATAGGGAAGACATTTTCAGAAAGATAGGATATATATACAAGCAGAGAATATGTATGGATGTACACATATTTTTGAAACATAAAAATGTAGGATACCGCTACATAGACGATGGAAAATAGAATGTAACGGAATCAACAATGAATGTACTCTCTTTCCTAAAAGAAAAGAAAGCATTTTTTTCGATTGAAAAAAAAAAGCACAATAATCTTCATTTACATGGTAATGGCTTCTTTATTCATCAGTTCAGCTCTTTTGGTGGTTAACTTCTGCAATTTGTAAAGGATATGATCAAATCCATCACGACGTTCGTGTCTGTGTCTGAGATCAATGACATGCAGGTGTACCCCTGTGACATCAACCGAGAGACGGGGATATGCGCATGCAGTCCCACCCTCTTGTGTAACTTTGATTCCTGATAGCAATTTCACTATGAACTGAAGGGAAATTGTTGAGTACAGTGATCCTTTTTCGTGGTTCCGCATCCCTCATTCCCCATTCCACTCTCATGTTATTCACTATTGAACACTGAGGTTCAGGTCTACCTTCTTTTGGATGACGTTTTGATGAAGCCTTAATTTTTAATGGTTCTGCACCTCTCATTCCCCATTATAGTCTCCCTGTTATTCGCTATCGAACCCTGAGATTCAGTTCTGCCTTCTTTTGGATAAGGTTCTGATGGCGCCTTATGAGGGAATGCTCGCTGCGGGATCCACTCCCTCTAATTTGGCTTCCCTCCAGTAGTAACCCGACCACCTAATTTGAATTTCCACCAGCAAGGTCTCAACCTACAATCATGCCCTTGTCTCTAGTCCTATGATCTCAAAACTTTCTTAGTCCTCTTATCTCAAAACCTTCATTATGCGGAGTGTGCAGGAAACACGAAGAAATATTCCTTAGCACTTCCACACAATGGATGATTTCAACGAATTCTAGTCACACGCAGCCCTAAAATTATTAGTGGGGTCAGCAGTTCTGAAGTTGATCCAACAACGGAGGTTCCATATTCTCATTTCACTGGACAATTTTTATTCCCATACCCAAGTGAGGCGATGAAGATCAAGACATTCACAACAAAATGAGGTACAATGGGGATTATTTCAGAGTTCCCTTAGCTTCCAAACCCTGAAATAGATGTGGTTCACTGGATCGTTGCTTTTCTGATCAACGACACCTGATTAATTTCCTTAGATTACCTCTCTGACATCAATATGCACACTTCTTGTCGTTTTAATTCTTCGGCATAATACCTTTTTGTTCAATATTAGTTTACTTTCTTGAAGATTAGAACTCGTGTAGCCAATCACTTTTTCTAGCGACAGGAGGCTCGCAAAGAAACTATTTGCATAGAGGGATACGATGGCTACTGCTATAAACCTGAAGGTGCCTCCTACCCATCCCAAAAGAACCTCGACAATCCCTGAATACCCCAATTCATATGCGTTGTTCAATGATGTTACCAGAATAAGGCCTACTCGGTACCATGGATCCGCGACAATATCAATATTACTGACCATTATAGTGTAATTGGTGTATTAGTTTGCTAATAAACATATATAGCATATACTGTAAAATTGAATAATATGACATACTATGACTTGCAAGATGAAGTGTGTCAAATGTGGCAGGAATCGAGGCTTAAGTTAGGCTCATGTTAAGAATCGATATAAAGGGTCTGCTCCTTCATGTCCATGCCATTGCCGTTAGCGTCTACTTGTTGGAAACTTTCTCTTCCAAAAGAATAACAACAGTAATAGTCTGTGTATGGTTCAATCAACGAAGACAGTTTCTGCCTTGCTGAATATTTATGGATTGACTAATGCGTAAGTAACTTTCTTTTTTAAAACCAAAAAAAAAACGTGGTCGGGAGTACATTGTCAATTTTACTTTTCTCTGTGTTCCTCCTATCCCTTACAATACTACTTTTCTCTTTGTTCCTCCTATCCCTTACAATAATAATAAACCTGTTTCTTTTTTCAAAATCTAGAGGTAACTTCTCCAAAAAAAAAAGATATATATATATATATATATATGTATTCCTATCCAACTCGATAAAATGAGTTCTAACTTTTTATTACAAATTATATCTTCCTACTGAAACTGATCATTTATACCGATACAAAAAGGGAAAATGAAAATTATAAGTAGAATCCTAGATGGAGTCAATGCTCCCAACATTCATAAGGTTGTTCTGATAATAAGCGGCAAAGTAGTAGTTTCGAGGCACCACCCCGATACCTCTTTTGGAAGCTAGTTATGTTCCATGTAGATATGATTAAATTTGATTGACCAGAAGGAGGCAGACAATACTCGTATCCGATCCATCCAATTTATGAGAATCGATGGGCTGAAATAAGAATGGTGTTTGACCCAATCAATAATGCTTTTAGCATCTCCATTGATGATGATAGAATCCAGGCCCAGCCATTTGGAAAATTACAAAGCATGCCATACAATAATCACGTCCACTCTTCTATTAGTTCCCCATCCCCCTTGCCACCATAAGTGGTAATAATGCTTAGGCTCTAATGTGATAACCACTCTGCATCCACATTTTCTGTTTTGGCAAGCTCCATCAAAGGAACCTTTGGGAAATCGATGCTTGTTGTCCCTCTATATGAACCTCATTACTTTAGGAATAATCTTCATCGGGCCAATCTCATTGAAATAGGAGATGACCTTCTTGGTAGCCATCTACACGAAAGGAGTTGTACTTTCAAATAATCGGGAATTTCAGCTCCTCTAGATCACCCAAAGGACATCGAAAGGAAGTGCATGATTCTCCTTAGGGATGTTAATCTAATTATAAATAAAAATGGATAGAGTATCGCTCATGTTAGGACAGACCAGGTTTAAAAGAAGTGACACTTCTTTCCAAACTTCTCAGATAAATGAGAAACAAATGAAGAGATGATGAATATTCTCCTCCTATTGGAAACACAAATAACATATGACAGGACCATGATAAGATTTAGTTTGTAACATATTCCATGTCAATATTCTGCTATTAATCACCCACGAGTCAAAAAATGGAATCTTACGAGGATTCGCCCATTCCCAGGCATAATTAAACCAATCATTACCACTAGGATTAGAGTCAGGCAAAGGGAGCTTGGCATAAATCTCTTTGACCGAGTGCATCCCATTCGTCATTCCTCCCTCCCACTGTAATGCATATACACCTTCACCTATACAAACTCCTGCATTGTAAATATTGGAGATGAAGAACTCACATTCTATTGCCAGGTTGTTGTTGAGTTCCAGGTTTGAGGCCCTCTTTCATATGGGGAAAAGAGAGGAACGGGGAAAAGAAGTGGCTATCTATGAAAATCTAGATATATCTCTCACCTTGAGAAGGGAAATAAGATACAACGAGAGGGAATTATTACCTTTGAACCATGTCACCGCGTCGAGACCAACCTCAACCGTTTCCCCATCACCTATTTTCCATTTCATAGCACACAACATCCAATGTTCATTCTTCAACAAGCTACGCTAGACAAGGGAAGTGTTTCTGAGTTTGTCCCCCCCCCCCCACTTCTAGTCCAAGCTAAGAGAGGAAGGCCTTTCTAATATTTATCCCATATGATACTACTCCATATGTTCTCGACATTAGTTTCCCTCCAAATACTTTTAATAATCAGAGTGTTGTTAAATTTTCGAATATACATAATATCTCAACCTCCCAAAATTGTCAGCCTAGAAATAGCTTCCATCGTGCTAGGTGGATCTTCCCATTCAATGGAGTCCCTGACCAAATAAATCTTTCCCTAAGAGCATCAACTCTATGGTGCACTTATGTTGGTATGAGAAAAAATTGCATCCAATAAACAACAACACTCTGAAGGACCGGTCGCACTAAGGTAAGTGTACCTCCCAGATTCAACCATTTAGTCACACAAATGATCATTTTTTTGTCATATCTAGACAAAATCTAGTCCAAGTCATGAATCCCATACTTATTAGCCTTAAGGTGAAATATTGGATAATGTAAACCTATGCTAAGAGAGACCCTCTCAATCTCGAAATGTTCCCCAATTTCTCTGGTGTGAATATCATCCACCTCCTCTAAGATTAATACCAATTTATTATTTCTCGTGTAGAATCTGGAAGCCCTACTGAATGTCATTACTAATTGATGAATTTTCCTCCAATGATCATTACTATTCATATCTCCAAATAATATATTATCCACAAACATTAGGTGAGCCACCCTTTACTATTGAGACCTTAAGTCCTCGAATGAATCCTTTGATCTTGGTATCTTTGATCGAGCAACTTAAACATTCCATTGCAATAATGAATAAGAGAGGGGATAATGCACAACCCATTCTAAGGCCATGATAAGCTTGAAAGAACCCTTTCAGATACCCATTAATTAAAATAGAAAAGTTAGAAGACTAAATACAAGCCAAATCCATTTCATATTACCTTCAGAGAGGCCTATTTTGTGAAGAATCAATCTCAAAAACCCCTAGTCTAGACAGTCAAAAGCCTTGATTAGATCGACCTTTATCATCCGCGTCTGTCTGTTTTGAGCCTTCATAGAGTGTAGGCATTTTTTTGTTGCCCTAATTGCACTTGAATATTTCTTCCTTTCAATAATGAAAATTGTTCCGGTGATATAAAATGTGATAGGGTCCTTTTGATCCTCCTTGCAGTCAACTTGGAAATAATCTTATATATAGCATTACATAATTATATAGGTTTGTAATCCGAGAAGCTGAGAGGGAGATCCTTCTTTGGAATCAATGCAATGAATGTTGCATTCAAACCCTCGTTGATGACCCCATACAATCTAGACTCCTCCACAGTCACGAGGATATCAGGTGACATCAGATCAAATAAATGAAGAAACAACTCTATTCCCCAACCATGGGGACCACACATTTTCTCCTTTTTAGACTTTTTAATCACCTCCATCAACTCCTCTTGTAGTATGAAACCCACAGGCACTCATTTGATTCCAATGAAAAAATTTGGGTAAAGTATTGTAAGATCTATTTGTTTGCACCAAAGTCTTGTTCTTTTGCTGCATATTGACTTTTGAAAAAATAGTGAGTAGCCTGTAATAAATCCCCATGATGAGTAATTGCTCATCCATGTAAGTCATGAATTCCCTTGATGACATTCCACTGCTTTCTTGAATTGGCGGAGGCATGGAAAAACTTCAATTTTTTTCACCCACCTCCACCCAAATTGCTTGGCTTTGAAGCCTCCTTTTCAATTCTTGTCTGAACCGGATTTTGTTCTTTTCCGCCACCAATTCAATAATTCGCTTCTTATATACTTCATAAAAAATAAGGTATCTTGCGGAACATTATGATATGAGAGGGATTTATAAATATCAGAGAGTGCATGTTGTTCCTCCCTCTTTTTCTTCACTATCCATGTCTTAGTTTCCCTTTTTAAGACACACAAATTTTCCATGATCTCCTCCATCACACAAACTGACAACATAGCCCATTGTCTACCCCAAATCTCAATTATGAAGTCATTAAAATCCTGGTTATTTACCCAATTGGGGTCGAATTTGAAAGGCATACCAACCCTTTGATCCTTTCCTTCCCACTTCAATTAGATCGACATGTGGTCTAAGATAAAAAGAGGATGGAAAGAGGAAGTAAATCCTCTGAGAAATCCAAGCAAAGAAGATTTGATTAAAAAATGATCAAGACTTTTAGATATTCCTTCTGACTCAGGCCTCCCATTCCGCCAAGTTCAGACCAGATCCAGCGAGGTAACATCCCTGAGGTCAAGAGCTCCAAATAAAATAGAAAATAATGTCGATAAAGGATCAAACTAATCAGGAGTCCCCCAAATCTCCTGGACTTCCATGGTTGGATTGAGATCACCAGCAAAAATTATTGATGGGAGGGATAGAATCCTAGAATCCACACAATTATCCCAAAACAAACTTCTTCCCATATACAGAGCATACATATTGAGAAGACGAATATGGCAGTAAGTTCCCCTATAGTAACCTATAAGAAAAATTCCCACATCAGAACAATATGCCAATGAAATGTATATTACAGGGTCCCACATTGCACCCAAGCCACCAAATTTCCCATTCACTCCCTTCGCACAATCCAACCAATTTGGGAAAATCTAAAGCATGAATGACCAAGTAAGATCAACATCCCTCATGGTTTCTTGAAGAAAAATGATAGAAGGTTTGAGAGTTGTGACCATGTCTTTGAGTGCTCTATTTTTTTGAGCTACACCCGAGCCCTTAATTTTAAGGGAGAGGAGATTAATGGCGTCACCAGTGAATCGAGTAACTACCCTCTAAGGACTAGTGTAGAAATACTAACAACAACTCTTATACCCTCCACAATAAATTCTAAAACCCTTAGAGATCTAGGCTCTAAATTAACCCCCAATTGCAGATTGATGGGAGCTAGATTGATACATTTAGAATTATTTTTATATTTCAGTTGGTGCTTCTTCTTGGAAGAAGGAGAGCCCTTATCCCAGGACCCCCTCTCCAGGACTGATTTTAAAGAATGACCGTCCAATTTCGCATGGATCCATGCTAAAAGAGGAAACCTCCTAGAGACAAGTCAATTCCATATCAGGTGAAATAGGGATTGGATGGACAGGGATAGAGAAGATCTTAGCAACAAAAGGATAATTCGCCACAATAGATATGGGAGGGATATTGAGCTTCGAAAACCCTACATTGGCATGAATAATTGGTATACCAGAATGAATAGGGGTTCCCGACAAGGGAAAAAGAGAGGCTAAGATAGGTATGGGCACCTGCTCATGAAACAAATCAACCCCATAATACCCACACACTTCCCTCAACACCTCCAAACTCTTATCCACCCCTGACCCCTCTTCAGAATGTACTAAAGTAAATTCAAAACCTAGGGGAATAGAAGAAAGATGATTACCCGAGTCCTGCCTATAGATGTCGACTGACCTCATCAGTTTTGCAGGTCCAACCTTCTAGAAAAAATCAACAATAGGAGACGACAATCCTTGTTCTAGTCCCACCATTAATCTACATGGGCAGGAAAGCCACATATGGCACGTTGCATGACAGAGTAGGAATATGAACAGAATGCCCAATAATAGATGAAAATGTGGATCAAGGAGCAACCTCATCTAATTTCCAAGTCTTCCAATAGTCCCTTCTGAAAATCCATGTCTACAAGGACCCATGCATGTGCTTCTCCAATTGACCCATTCTCATTGTCCTTATCACAGTTCTTTCTATATTGAAATTTTTTCGAAAATGTAACACTATAAAATGCATAGTTGATGCCCACTTACAATTTGGGTTGGAAAATAATTTGAGCACTACTCCACCTGAGGGTAATCTAAGACATAATTTTAACACAAAAATAATATTTCGTCTCAAAACTTAATTTATTATTTTGATTATTTTAATTTTAAGATTAAAGTTATTTTAATTGTCGAAAAGTTAAAAATTAAGACACTTTGAGTAAAAGAGTAAAAATTTAAGACAATTTGGGTCGCAGAAAAATTTTGAAAGAGGGAAGGGAAATAAACCCAATGATCGAAAGGTTCAAAGAATAACCCCGCAGACTAATGTAGATGTTACAGAGCCTATCATCAAAGAGCCTATTGTTTTCTTGGTGAAAGAGGAGTGGGATCCTCTCCTTTGTTTGTAGTACATGGAGGTTTTTAGGCCCTCTATGAGTGGACATCGCTTGACATCGAGGAACACAATATGGACTTTACCATTGCTTCTTCTCTTGCCAAGCGATGCAACAAATTGTGGATCATACAGTTCCAGCGAGCTAATGTAGGGAACGTGGTCATAAACCTAGAGGTAAAGGAACCTGGGAGATGAATGTGGATGGGTACCTTGACCTCACGAATGCACTGCTTTCCATGTTGGCCATACCACCACCATGTTTTGGAGATCATGCATCTAGGGCGATATTTCAACAACAAAATTTTCAGCGATGCGATACGAGTCGTGGCCCTATGTTTGCCATGGCTTAAGCGACTCCAGTTGACGGGTTTTCAATCCAAGAACTTGTCAAACATTGTCATTATCATTCAGAGCTTGGCTTCTTCCATTGCATTAATGTTGACCATATGACATTTGGAAATGCAATGTACCTTAGGGTTTTTTCCATGGCAGGTTTTGGGAACATCAAGTGCACGAAAAAATTTCAGGTCCCTATATTACTAGTATATTCCATTATTGTTGTTACTGTAGACCCCTTATTGTTATTTTTGTACCCCTGTAGCCTGCTTATTGTTATTATTGTACCCCATAAAAGGCTACTATTGTTATTGTTGTGCCCTCACATTATTATTGTTAGGTCAGCTAGGATTATATTGTGACCCCATGGACTCCTATATATAGAAAGGAGGTTTTGTAATTTGTATCATCCAAGAATTGTTCATTTATGTAATGTAAAGGATTTTTCCCCCTCGAAGTGGCTGAATTATAAGGCATTGATCTCTCTTTTCTTCTATTTTTGGAGTTGGTTTCATAATATTTGGTATGAGAGCTTTGGATTCTAGGGTTTCGCTCCTTCAAACAGGTCATCATGGAATTTTTTCTATAATTTTTTTTCTACGAAGGTTCAAAAGCTGAAATTTTTACAAAGAGATGCCCAAATCTTTAGGAACTTCATGTAAAAATTTTAGATGTTGGTTTGAAATATTTTTGGAGATATGATATGTGGAAGTTAGGGTTTTGTTAGGCTCCTGAATTTCCTCTCAAAGAGGCGACCGTGGGAAAAACATCATAACTCTGTCTTAGCATCGGATTGGAATTTTGCAAAAAGTAGTCAAAATTACGAGAACTATACCTTCCTGTATATCAATTTTAGAACCGAAGGAGGAAACAACGACATGTAACACGTCATACAATTTCACTCTACTAAACCAATTCATAATTAGGTCATTGTGGGCGATTGGGCATAACTTTGCCTTGAAAAATCCAAATCAGGTCTGACCTGTGCCATTGGAAAGAGGACTCAAAGGGATAATACAAGATATAAATTTATATCTTGAATATTCGAAACTATAGAGATACATCATTTTCAATATCGAGCTCCTCAAAAGCAAGAAAAAGGTGTGTATTTTTTTCAAATTACATAAGTCTTATTTGAAAAAATAGTTTGAAGTGATTCCAAGGGAATATTGAAGCATAGATATCAATATTGGGTTTTAAAATGGCACCTAAAAAGAATTCAACACCCATTAAGCCCTTAGAAGTCTCTACTATGACTCATGAAGAGGAAGAAGTGCAACATGATATATCAATATTACAAGACCAAGTGCACCAAATTTAGCTCGCGCAAAAAGCAACAAAAACTGAAATGAAAGTTTTGAAGAAAGGTGTGGAAGCTAAGATGGATGGTTCGAAGAAAGGTGTGGAAGATAACATGGATGGTTTGAAGAATGGCATGGAAGCTAAGATGGATTACAATGAGGCTAAGATAGATGAAAAATGAAAGACAACATGGAAGACATGAAGAATGATCTAAAAGAAGACATGGAAGGTTTGACAAAGTTGATACAAGAAATTATTCCTAATTGCGAAAAGATAGTACAAGAAACTCATGATGAAAACAAAATAAATGTTAATCATGATTTCATAAACTCTAATGTTGGATTGAAGGCACACCATACTCCAAAGATAGATATGAGGAATTTTGATGGCAAGGATCCCGTAACATGGATACTATAGATGGAGCAATATTTTGATTCCATAATGTGCAAAACACACATAAGGTATGCATTTCAAATTTACATTTAGAACAAAATACATTTTTATAGTACGGATAGCTTTTCTCTCATAATTTTTTTTTTACTTGGTCTATTTTTACAGAATAAATAATAGCAAATTATGAGGATACAAAGAGAAACACCTTCTTCAGCCAATTGATAAATCTCAAACAAAAGGGTTCAATGGTGGAGTACATTGGGGACTTCCAAAAATTGAATATAAGGGTAGTTGATATTCCAGAGGAACGCAGGATTGATTTCTTCATAGGGACTTTAAAGGATAAAATAAAAAACGAGGTTCGCCTTTCGGAACCCGATTCATTGGAGAAGGCATTCAGGTTGGCAAGAAAAATTGATTGTAAAATTATGGCGACAAGGAAGCCGACTACTCACATCTATAAATATGGAAGTGTTGCTACTCCTAGACTTCCACAACCTACAAGGTTGACACCATAACAATTGGAAGAAAAAAGAGCATAAGGGCTCTGCTACAGTTGTGATAGCAAATACACTAAGGTTCTTTAGTGTGATGATAAGAAATTATTTTACATATATTGTGAAGAGGAGGAATAAAATGAACAAGCAACTTCAAAATAAGAGGATATACACCAGGAAAAAAACCCTAGAGAAAGAAGAAATGAGTCTGACCATAGCCCTTAATGCATTGGCAAGAACTACAACTCCTCAAACACTCAAGATAGAAGGACATACCAAGAAGAAAAATGTAATAGTGCTTATTGATTCAAGTAGTACCCATAATTTTATTTGTTGTAAGGTAGCCAAGGAATTGAATTGCTTCCTATACCCAACACCAGAGTGTCAAGTGGTGGTTGAAAATGTAGGAACTATAATTTTCTCTAGAAAATGCCATAATATCAAGCTAACCATGGGGGAATATGTATTGAATAGTCCAATGATTTACATTGCAATGGGAGGTGTTGATGTTGTACTAGGAGTACAATGGTTATAATATTTGGGGATAGTAGCTTTTAATTTTCAAGAACTTTTCTTGAATTTTCTTTTGTAAGGAAAGGAAGTTGAATTACGGGTATTGCAGGGAAGCTGGGAAAGATAATAAGTTATAATGTCATGACAAAGTTTCTGAATAAATAAAAACGAGGCGTAATTGCACAATTATGCTCACTAGAAGTTTCAACATAAAAATCATCTATTTCTCGAGATATCCAAAAAGTCTTGGACAATCATTCCAAGGTGTTTGAAACTCCCAAAGGAATCCCATATATTCGTGATCATGATCATGATATTCATTTAATTCCAATAATTTTTCCTCCAAACATCAGGCCTTACAAATATCCTTATGTCCAAAAGAGAGAAACTGAATGTGTTATCACTCTAATAATTCTCAAGGGTTGTGTATATTTTCCTTTAAAGAATATTAGAGGTAGCCACAAACCTACGTTTAAGCCTTATGATCTAGCCTTCCTAATGCTCAGAGAGGGCTCTCTCTATATGATTTATCTTTGTCGATTTTAGTTGATTTTAGGCTAGTTATGTAGGATTACTTGGGATTTCGATTTTGGATTTGGTTTGGTGGTGGAATCACTAGTTCAGATGGATAGATGTAGGTATGAGTTCCATTGGGAAATTGGAGTCAAAGTGTCAAGAAATCAAAGCAAAATCAAGGTTCTAAAGGGAAGTGTTCACAGGGCAAGATAGCTGAGTTACTTCATATCCTTAGGCTGATGGTGAAAATGATTTCAATCGGGATGAGAGAGCAATTAAGGATTCAGAGATATGGATAATGAGTGAAAAGACATAGGTGAATCGAAAATACGGAGCAATTAAGAATTACCTAATCTGGATATTAGTAGAAAACATGAAAATGACATAACAATTCAAGATGGAGTGCTTTTAAACATATTATGAAATAGCATTCTTGTTATACATTTAAATTTAGAAAACATGCAAGTATTGTGAAAACTTTAGATAAAAACAAAGAACATTTGAGAATACTTCACTGAAGTGGCCCAACACATGAATCCTGTAATATAATCTCTTTATTCCTCAATCCAGTCTACTGACTTGAAATGGTATAAATAACCCTCAGGTTTCAGCTCAGTACAACTATAGAAATGCTTAGCAACTCATCCACCCTCAATACTTCAAAATGTGAAGTATTAATACAAAAACCCTTACAAAATATCCTAAAAAAAACATAGGAATTATTCAAGGAAAAATAAATATCTTCTTGTAAGAAGATAGAGACAATTATCTAACTAATGCAAGCTATCCCTGCTTTTATTGAATTTGTTGTTTGCTGCCTTTAATCTACTGTTGATTTGTCTCTTTTCTATTTTCTCAACGAATTTTGTTGTTGAGTGTCTTTCACGTTGGGATTTTTTCACTTTGATTTGACTTTAGCCTTTTGAATTTCATCTAATACACTTTAAAATTTGATACTCTTTAACTGTAACTGCTTTGTTCTTGCTTTAACTTTCACTATTACTACTATTCTATAACTGTAAAATTGCTTGTTCTTTTTTATCTTTGACTGATATGTTTTTCATTTGACTGCCCTATTTTATTGTTGTTCTTTTCACAGCAAATAAGACAATTTGTCCCAAAATTCTGTCACTGGTAATTTAGTTTTCACCGTCCTTTTGAATATTTCATCTGCCTTTGTATATTTTGAAAACGTATGCTTCTTGATGAATAGGTGTTTTACCTCTTGTTGCAGGTAAAAAATATTTTCAAAACTTTGTAGATAACATTCCCTATTGCAATTCCTTGTGAAGAAGGAAGGTTAGCTTGATCCTTGGAAACTTCTCTCATTTTCTTATCATAATCCTCTTGTTTCATCAATTTGTCATGAATAACCAAAGGATTTGGCAAGACTTTCTGCCTCAAAATATCAAACTTCATCATAAATGTAGTTATGCCAACCTCCATGTTTTGGAATTTTTCTTCAAGTTGAATCATTAAATTCCTTTTGAAATTAACTTTTGGACTTTACGAATAGTATCTGTCCTGTCACTAATTCCAATCTCTTATAGTTTCTGCTTGTTCTTGGAATTAAGGAATTTGATGATTTCATTAGCTTCTTCTGGCTTCTTGCCAAGTTCTTCTTTGATTTCTTGGATGGCTTCTCCTACTGCTTTGACGAGATCTTTTTTTTCATAAATAACCTGGATTGATGGCCAAATAGCATTGACATATTCAATGATATTGGCCCATAGCTACTGTTTGGCTTGTGCCATTGATTCTTTCAATGTCAGATCTTTCTCTAATTTCTTCAATTTCTCTGTCAACCTGTTTGATTTTTGTTCTTCATTTTTATGCATGATATGAGAAAGTTTCTTCTCATCCTCCAGACTTTTTAGTTTTTCTTTAATTCTGTTGATTTCATTGGTTTGAATAGACATTTCCTGCATTTCTTTCACTAATTTACTTGCCTCATCTATAGGCTGTGTTGTTTTTGTAGATGAATCTGTTGTTGAAGTAGTTGTTGAGGTGGCAGGAAGTGTTGTAACTAATGGAACTGAAGGGGCCAATGATTGTACTAATGTAGATGGAACAGTTGTAGTGCCTACATGAATAACAATGACAGGAACTTCTTCTAATCTTTCCTTTTTCTCCCGCACTAGCTTATCAATTTCATTTTCCATTTCTCTTAACTGGGCAGTCAAATGAAGGATGAGGTTCATCATCTAATCTTTTTTATTTGCATCCTGTAATACTTCCTTTTCCTAAGGATGTTCAGTAGGAGGCAGTTTTAGTTGCTTCTTTAATGTGGCAATGTATGCATTCTTCTTCTTTGTCAGTTCATCTACAACTTTGAAATTTGTTGGATCATATCCTACTTCAATAATTAAATATTCCAGTGATTTGATTTTGTTATCCTTAGCCTGTGAAGATGATTTTTCGAATTTGAGTTTATCTATGATGTTCCCTAGATTTTTTTGTAGCTTCTGTACACTCATGGCTTTATTTGTCATTTTAGAATATAGCATTTCCCTAGCTTGTTTGTGAAATTATATTTGGTCAATTGGATGAAGATCTTATGTTTGAACTTCATATGATGTATTTTTATAATCAACTGATGATTTCAGATGGTTTATTGTAGGCTACAGGGAAGTCATCTTCATCTTCCTGGTCTTGTAATCAAATGCAGAAAGAAAATTTCTTTGGTCACTAGGTGGCTACTTCCAATATTTGTTATATGTATAATATTTTGAGGCCTCATTTATGACCTTGATCTCTTTATACTTAGGCATAACATCCATCTCTTTGTCTATTGGTTTGCTGGATCAAGAGACTTCAACACTATGTTTCTTCTGAATAATCTGAGTTTTGCATACTGAAGGTTGATAAGTTTCTTCAGAAACTGTAGGAGGTGCATTATCCTTCACCATTATATCTATGTCAATTACTTCAATTGTTTCTACTTCCTCATTTATAGGATTTTATTTTGGCTTCTTCCTCTACATCAATTTAAATTTAGTTTCAGTGGTAGTTTATGCAGTGTATGATCCTTCTTCTTTGACTCTTTTTTAGTTCCTATATTCTTGGACCGGATTCTGCAAGATTTGACTAGTATCACCTTGCTTCTCTGCCTCTTTCAAAGTGTTCTCCAACAATTCATAATGATTGGAGTAATTCTCTATGTCTGGCTTGTATTCATGTACATAAGGAGTTAATTTACATTTAACTCTCAATTTTCTTATTACTCCTAAAGGATCATTGTGCCACTAAAAACTCTAAATAAATTTAAACTCCTGCAAATACTTTTTTGCTTGTGAAACGACGTCTCTATTGTTACAAATAAAAGGACCAATATGACTTTTTATTTTGAACTGTGTCCTCTTTTTGGCTGCCAAGAAATTTATTGCATCAGAATTAAGGATCTTCCTGATATATTCAAGGGAAAATAACCTCATTGGGAGGTTTTTGGGAAACTTATATGGAAGAAGATTAGATCCATAAACCCTAATCTCTGTATGGTTATGATACAAGTACCAATCTCCTGTCCTACTGTGTTCAGATAACTGCAGTACATTTTTAATTTCCTCACTAACTCTTGGTTGAATGTTGTTGTTCCGCATGTTGACCATTGGATTGATGAAAGAGTCAATGAAATCTGTGTATGTGAATTGTGTTGAATCCTTCCTAAGTAAGGAAGTCCAAAATATTAGTGACTATTGATTTCCTTCAACATCAAGTTTTTGAAGGTTGAAGGAAAACTTATCAGACTGGAAATATAGAAACAAGTGGAACAGGACTGATGAATACTTGAGAACACCTTCTTTAGGAATTTTAACAAGTTTTTCATGCATTGTGTCAGAAAGGTACTGAGAAAAATTGAAAATGGTAGAAGGAGGCTCACCAGGTCTAAAAGTAGGCAAGAAACCTAATACTGAAGCATCAACATCCTCATCTGTGAAATAAACCAGAATAAAATACAAAATGCTAATGATACATCTGGTTCTTTTAGAAAATATTGTAGATGGGTAAGGAGGATTGGTCTTAGGAGTCTCTATAGATGAAGGAATGAATGTATGAAATATCTGGAACCTCTTGGGAAAGTCTAGGTTCAGGTATAACTGTGTAAGGGCCTCAATAGATAGGATTTTCATCTAGTCTAGGTTGGATCTATAGCATTTGGTTAATTGACTCAGCTATTATAGTGAACATAATTTATTTTCCAAGGGTTATTAGGGCTCTTTGATTAGGGAAATAGCAAGATTGAAAAAGTATAATCAATTCTGGGCACTGGAAAGTCTGTGGGACAACATACTTAGGAAAATTGGATTCCCAAATGAAAACTTCATCAGCTTGGTCAATGGATTTGTCATGGCTCGAGTAGTGGAGCTCGAAAAGGTTAAATTCAGTGGCAGGGTCACTAATTTTAAAATATATATCTTCTAAGGGGGTATGCTCTACATCTACAATAGGAGGTTGTAGGGGATTGACAGTTAATGTTCCTTGAGCAACCAATATTTGTTTGATCTTTCAATTAATTATTATTTTGATTTAGGAAAACAATTTCGGGCTTTCAGGACCACCTTTGAAAAATTAAAATAGTCTGCAGAAGGATTTAGGACGAAACAGGGGTTTATCCTCTAGTCTACAATGTTTTAATTGATCAAATTGTACTCTCTGTGACCAAAAACAGTATTAGGAATTCAGAAATTTCGTGAAAAGAGGACTAGGGTCTGAAAAAAAAGGATTGGAAGGAAAAAGGGGCTTTCTTTTGGTTTGCAGAGGCTCCTAAATGATTCAATTACTTATTACTCTCTTGTTGTAAGTACAGGCCTTAGTATTTTAGGAATACTTGGAAAAAACGAAGTTTTGCTGATTGCAGAAGAGCTTCTGAGGTAGAAAAGGTTTTCTGAAGCTTCACTGGACTTAATAGTGCTTTATATGGATTTTGCAATGTCTTTTTCATCAAATTTGTTGAATTTTGGTTGAAAAATGCTTGATTACAGGTCGACAGAGTAATCTTTGGCTCAGAAACAGGTCAGCAGAGTTGTATTCGCGCAATTTTGAAAAACTGATTGGTAAAATACAAGAAAGGGGGGATTATGGCTTTTTAACCAATTAATGGTTAACTTTAATGCACGGGGTAATATTCATATAGGAGTGGTATGGTTGCAACGGGTAGGAATACAACTTGTGTTTTTCACATAGGCCAAAGGCGGTAGGTAGTGTTTTTTCTGAGGATGCCATGCAATGAAATGTTGACACGTTGCAAGGAGAAAGGCTTCGAAAACAACTCATTTCTCAAGGTCGGGGTGTGGTTAAATATTTGGCTATCGGGCATGTGACATGAGATATGGGCCATCAGATCTGATCGGTTGCAATCTAACAGTTGGCAAATAGCAAGAATTTTTGGGGATTTCAATAGGCGTATGTTACACATCATTTTTTCACTATCCACACAATCCCCATCTCGCCCATTGGAGGGTCATTTCTGTGATCAATAAGCAGTGTCATGCCTTGCAAAGACCATCATTGTATCCATTTACATGAGAGTAATATTCCTTCTGTTGATAATTCCCTGAGCAGAGACTCAAAAACACTTGTTTTTGCCTTGGCATGAGTAGTCAGTTATGCCGTCACGACGAAGAGGAAGATTAACAATGGGCCCCACGCCAGCTGGTGCTCTATCTCAGTTAGCCACCTGTGTCGAGCTGTTTATGGAATGTTTTAAAAAAATAGAGGTGAAGATTCTACTCAAACAACTTCCAAGATGAGTCATTGGGAGTGTTAGAACTGAATAAACCACAGACTCCCTCCTTTATTTTATGGTTTCCACCTCTTATGGGAACTTCCTAAAGGATAGGCCTCCCTCCCACCTTTATAGGGATCCTAACCTCCTCCTTTTCCTCTATAAAAAGAAGCTATCTCTCTTTGCATAAGCTAGCTGAACATGGATAATTGAACATACTATAGCTGAAATATTGAAGAGATATAATAATATGGAATTACGTTGAGAGAGCTTGAGTCCATGTCTTGTAAGAGAGCTTGATTCCATGCCTTCATCCCATCCAAATTCCCTGACCAGAATATGAGACACTCTTCTGCTGAACCCCGTTGGAGGAGACTGCGACATCAAAGCATTGGTTGTAACTCTTCCTTCTATCAACACATATACGTGACTATTGTTTGGTTCCAATTTTGTATTATGTTAGATTTTTAATGCAATATGCTTAGCCTTTTTTGACTGGCTAGTAGTTATGAATGAAATTATTATGTCGTATGTTTTTCTTGTTTGCTATTTTATGTGCAAGTATCTGAGCATGATTGAGGAAGGATTGTGACTTTCCAAGGTAGGAGCGAGAGGCTACCACCACTACAACCATAGCGATAGCATTGGATTCCAGGTAGGTCTATCTACCGTCTCCTCTTTTCATTCAGTAATTAGGAATCAACACTCTATCATGTCTCTTTGTTTCTAGACCCACTCTAGGGCTAGAGGGATCGTCTTTGTCCACAGATAGGATTTACTTGCTTAACAAATTAGCGACTCCGCTATGGATCAGTGTGAGTTTTGTGTTTCATCTTGTTGGGTCAATTTCGATCATTGATTTTCTTATCTGTCTTTTTCTAGTTTGCTTTCTTGGTTTATATCCTCTGTTTAGCTCCAGAGTGTCAATATTGACCTATGTTCATTGAATTTTGGTTTTTCCTTTTTTCCCATAGTTATCTAGCTTGGTGCTCTTTTCTTTTGAACAGTCATGCCAATTGGTGCAGGTTTCTTTTTTGCAGTTGCGACAACCCCTGTTTGGTGCGGATTACAGCCTTACAGTCGCGCCGAATCTTGTAGGATTTGGTTTGACCTCCTTAATGAGACTTTTGGTCAGTTGTGATTTCCTCTGGGTTATTTTTTATGTGTAATTATGCCTTTGGGACTGTTTTGACTGTTGTCAACTTGTTTTTCTTAGTCATTTGTCCATATTCTTATCGGTGTAAATTAAGGCCTTAGATTTTCTAAGTGTCTTGATGCACTGAGCCTTCTGTTTGGAAATCAAGTCGTTTTGATTATTGTCAATCTCATTCTTGGTTCGATTGCACTTAATTTTCTTGATCCTTTTGAGTGATTGCTTCAATTGAATGATCATTTCATTTTTTCGATTGATTCTTCTCCTTATGGCTCCAAGCATAGATTACATTGCTTGTTTTGGGTTGTTTTGAAAACTTTCTTTTGGTTTGGAAGATTGCAACATTAGTTTGAGTGCTTTCTTGTGTTTGCTTTGTGTTTGATTGAGTCATTCAATTTCTATTCTTACACAATACTCAAGCTAGTGTTTTTTTTCATTTTTCATGTAATTAGTGCATCATGTACTTCTTTTCGTTGAAAAAAAAAAAAAAAAACATATTTTTCATTCTTTATTTGCATCGAAATTGAAACATTATTTTTCATTACTAGCCTTTGATACTGTAGGAAAGAGTATCATTTTTGTTTGATTGTGTTATTGAAACATTCTTTTTCATTACTAGCCTTTGATACTGTAGGAAAGAGTGTCATTTTTGTTTGATTGTGTTAGATTCATTAGTGGATTTCTTCGCATACTTTCATTGTTTGTTATTGTTTGAAAGATCTCTATCCTTCTCATAACTAGCATTCATTGAATCATAAATGATGTTCATTTGCATATAGCTTGCATTTAGGAAATTTAAGATCCAAATTCGATAGGGCCTTAAAACTGAAACATAATCCAAGTTAAACTTTAAAATTCATTCAATTAACCTAAGGAAGCATTCAAAGCTAACAAAACATTTTTAGTGGTCTAGGCTAGAGATGTGTTCCGGTGTCTTAAAACCTAGTAGTTGTCATTTGCCATCTAGCTTTAGACAGTGCTAGTACGAACTTGTGCTCCCTATACCATCGAGTATATAAAGGGAGACCCCTCTAGGTTGCAATCCTTTTATCCATAGGAAGCCGAGTCAGCCGTCCTGTAACCGTGATACACCGAACAATGCATTCAAGTAGACTACCTGCATGTATGTCAAGTCCTTGGTCATTTCTCTTTCATTTTATCACCAAGGTGTATATTGCAATTCACAGAAACTTGGTACACCCTCTTTCTTAGATTACCTGAGTAGTCATTTCAATCTTTTCATGACTCTCTAAAAAGGAAAATATCATCAAGCGCTTGTCCTTTCATGGGCATTTCAACCTGAAAGTGATAGAGTCACCTTTTTCCTGTTTCTCAACTCTTAAAATATGAAATGACAGAGTTTTGTTTCAATGTCTTAAAATTAACTGTCCATGAAATATTCATGGTTAAAGTTATCTTCCTTAGAGTTTTTTTTTAAGGTTTTTTCCGATGGAAAAGTTTCCAGAGCTTACCAACCAAGGAATCCCCTTCGAAGGGAATCTTGGTCCTTTTCCTACTTTTGGGAATGTTGGTGCTCCTTATATGGCAACATTGTACCTACCTGGGTTAACTGTTGGGTTGCGTGTTTGGTTATTCTTGACCTATGTGGTCTTGAGTGTTCCGCCCACTGTACAACCATCCCCTCCACCTGAACAACATCATGTTTATTCTAACGTGGACCTCTCCCCTTATTCGACTATTTCTTCGTCCTCCTCTTCTACTTCTTCTGGTGAAAGTCTGGATTCTAATAACTAGGTGGCTAAGAAGAAGAAGAAGAAGACACAGAATAAGAAGTCAGATAAGAGAGAGGCCAACTTTGTGGCTATTGCTCTTGAGAAACCTTCCCTTGATAAACCATCCAACCTTCCACAGAAATTCAAATTCCCTTGCATGTTGTGTAAAGGTGACCACTTTCTTCGAGACTACCCTAGCATTCCCAAGGTACTGAAAGTATGTTTTGATGGTCATCCGTCATTGCCTTTGGCTTCTGGAAGTCATATTGCTGGCACATCTTCGACTAGCAATGATAAGACTCATAAGAAACAGGGTAAGATTACCACTCCCTGTAAGTTGTGTGAAGGGCATCATCCCATTCACCTTTGTCCATACATGGATGAAGCCAAGAGAGTGTTGGACAACTCTATTATTTCTACACCCTGCCTTCCAGTCGGTTACCAGAAGATTTCATTGAGTCCTCCACTAGTTGATCAACCGATTGATCAAGATTCATATTCGGTCGATCCCACTCCCTCGGAAATTCAAATTCATGAATCCATTCCCAACCAAACATTGGTCATGGAATCGGTCAATCTGATCCTGCCTATGGTCCATCAAGTCTTGTCCGTCGAGAGTGGATCTCATCCCCGCCACATTATTCTTTTTTCTTCAGATTCCTCGGACTTGGAGAAATATCTTCCCGTGACTGTGACTCAAGAATTTTCTCCTCCTTCTCCCATGATGTAGGTCTAGGAGGATGATCCTCTTGCTCCGGTAACACCACGGGGTGAACATCTCAATTCAATGGTACCCCCTCCAAGTAGTTTGATAGCTTCCTTCGATTGGAGTCGATTTGCGAGATATCGCCTTCCTTCTTATGTGCCTTTTGAGATCACAATACAGGCCTTCAATGTGGTTGTACCTAGCACGATTGTAGATGAAGGTGCGTCTGTTAGTATTTTGTCTTCAATTTCTTGAAAATATTTTGGTTCTCCACTACTTGTACCTGTTACACAGAATATGTTGGCATTTAACATAAGAACCAGTCAATCGTTAGGGATCCTTCCAAAGTTTCGTGTTACTTTTGGAGGGAAAATTGTCTATATAGACGTGATGGTTGTTCCAGGCCCCTTGGATTTTAATCTGCTCTTGGGGTGCGACTATGCTTATGCCATGGGTGCCCTTGTCTCTTCCCTCTTTCATGTGATATGTTTTCCACACAAAGGTCAGATCGTGACCATTGATTAGCTTTCATTCTTCATTCCTGACATGATATCTAGTCTACCATCATCCCTTCAGGGTCTTTATCTGCCGGTTGTATCCTCCCCGCCATAGGTTAATTATGTGGCTACCTGTCCCATGACCGCATTCAGTGATAGTGTCGTTGTGCATCGTGTCCTAGGGGAATTGGGTCCCGATTTCTGAGATTTTGTTATCCCATCAGATGCGAACCTCTTGGAAGCCATGACCTCTTATTCGTTATGGTAAAATCTCGTCGGAGCATAGTTCATTTTCTTGTGTCAGGCTCCTTAAAAAATGAAACAAGCTCTCTTGAGGATAGTTCGTCTTCTATGTCAACCTCGTTAAAAAATGAATTAGCTCATGAGGATAGTTCTTTTAATGTGTCAACCTTGTTAAAACAAGAAACATGTTCCCGTTCAATTCGAGTCTTTTATACAATCTCGTAAAATCCCAGTCGAGTCTTTCTCTTGATCTCGTAATTTGAACCTTCACTCCATCTACCTTTCATATGGACTGAAGCTTGAGGGGCATGTACCTCGAATTGAGTCACCATGTTGGGTGCATGCAAATAATTTCAAGCATAGTTTATGTTTGTTTCAATATTGTGTAAAAATGAAACCAACCTCAAGCAGAGTTTCCTGATTTCAAGATTGTGTAAAAATGAAACCATTCTTATTTTACCTGTCGTGATTGCCATTTTATCAGCCTGTTTTTCCAGATGAGCCTTGGTTTTCTCATTCCATCATTACCACCTGCTTGGCCGATCATATGCCCTCACTTGATTGTTTTACCCATTCTGAGGAACCGCTATAATGAGTGGTCTTGTTATCTAGCCTCTTGAACTTTACCTTTTTTGAGAAATTCCACCATCACCGGAACCAGTTGCTACCCTTAATACCACTTGTTCCTCCAGGAGGAGTCATCTTTCAGCTCTTTCCTGACTCTCAAAATATGAAAATATTTTCGAGACTCTTGTTGTTTTGAACTCGTTAAATGGTTGCGAAACGATATCTACCCAGTATACATTTACCCCTTTTTCGGGCTAGGATGGATTATTTACAAAATAGGAGTACCTTAGCCTATCAAGACTAAGAGGTTCTTTCAGATATTGTTTTCTACCTTTTTAGATCTAAGAGACTATTTACGAAAAGGGCCATGCTGGAGTTTTCTTTTTGTCCTTCTTTTTAATCTCTCTAAACATGAAAAGATGCTAAGTTCTCCATTTTTCAGACTCGTTAAACCTTGATGACATCGAACTTCATCACCATGAAGTTACTCAAGTTCCTCCTTCTTAGGGCTCGTAAAATGTACTAGGTTCGATTTTTCCGAAGGAAAAACTTACAGCACAAGCATATGCTATCCCCTTCAAGCTTGTATTAAAAAATAATTGGGGTACTCGCCATAAATGGTGGGTGGAAATTGAACCAGATTTTAGTTGTGTCGACAATATGTCTCTCTTGAACATAACACTTGTCTACATTCATGTCAGGCTGGGGACATCTCAGTTTATCATTTTTTCCTTCATGGGTTTGTGTAATCCATTTTGACCTCTCATCTGCTCTTTTCCACGTCATCATGATCTCAGATCCCTTGATGTTAAATACTGCCAAATCCAATGTCATGTCGCTGATATGTTCAAGAGAAGTTTGCCTCTACAATTTTCAACCTCCCTCTCATTCTTTGTTGGTCTTGATTCACTATCATCATGTTCCTCTGTCTTGTGTCGATGATGTAGGAAACATTATGGTCCACCTTCGATCAGGTCACTTCCTATCAACTTCAGCTCATTATCCAGGAATTTGATCTAGAGACTCCCTTCTAGTACCTTGGAGCTTGCATGCCTTAATGGCAGGTTTTTTGTATTCGACACAACATCCACATCATTGGCCTTCAATCGAGTGATTATGTGGATGTTCGATGCCATATCACTGTGAACATTCTATGGATTGTACTGGTTGTACCTTGAGAGCCATTTTCATTATTGGTGGTTTCTCCCATGCCCTTTAACAACTTTCATCATTGGCTAGTAGTCAGGTGATTTTCTTGCATGTTTGACTCTAGCTCATATATTTGCATGCTTTAATTCGTACTTGTTTGGGTCGAGATAGAGCGCAAGACCCTAGGTTTTGTCTGATAAAATCCAGTCAATGGATTTTTGTGGATTATTATGACTTATCGCATGACTCTTTTTTGATTGGATGGCTGCGACCATACCTGAGTCTATTTATTGATCCTTATTGTTGGATGGTTGTGTCCATACCTCGGATCTCAGTTTTTATGTACTCTATTATGGATGGTTATGCCCATACCACATGTTCATGTATCAAAGATATAAGTTTTATTTGTCATTGTAAGTATTCCAATAATGGTGTCTTGTTCGAATGCATTCTCATAAAGAATTTCGCCCTTCCCTCTCCCTCATACCTCATGCTTTAGGGGGCATATGTTACACAAAATTTTGTCAATATCCCTGAAATCCCCATCTCACCCATTGGAGGGTATTTCCGTGATCAATAAGCAGTGTTATGACTTGCAAAGACCATCATTGTATCCCTTTACATGAGAGTAATATTCCTTCTTTTGAAAATTCCCTGAGTAGAGACTCAAAAAGCCTTGTTTTTGCCTTGGCGCGAGTAGTTAGTTATACCCTCGCGCCGAAGAGGAAGATTAACATTGGGCCCTGCACTAGCTGGCGTTCTATCTCAGTTAGCCACCCACACCAAGTTGTTTATGGAATGTTTTTTAAAAATAGAGGCGTATGTTCTACTTCAAAAACTTCAAGGATGAGTAATTGGGAGTGGTTGAACTGAATATACCACGGACTCCCTCCTTTAGTTTATGGTTTCCACCTCTTATGGGAACTTCCTAAAGGATAGGCCTCCCTCCCACCTTTTTATGGATCCTATTCTCCTCCTTTTCCTCTATAAAAAGAAGTTATCTCTCTTTGCATAAGCTAGTTGAACATGGAGAATTGAACATACTATAGTTGAACTATTGAAGAGATAGTATAAGAAGGAATTACGTTAAGAGAGATTGAGTCTGTGCCTTCTGAGAGAGCTTGAGTCCATACCTTCATCCCGTCCAAATTCCCTGATGAGCATCTGAGACGCGCTTCAGCTGAACACCGTTGGAGGAGATTGCGGCATCAAAGCATTGGTTTTAACACTTCCTTATATCAATACATATACATGACTATTGTTTGGTTCCCATTTTGTATTATGCTAGATGGTTAATGCAATATTGTTAGCCCTCTTTGACTAGCTAGTAGTTATGAATGAAATTATTATGTTGTATGTTGTTCTTGTTTGTTGTTTTATGTACAGTCATCTGAGCATGATTGTGGAAGGATTGTGACTTGCCAAGGCAGGAGTGAGAGGCCACCACCACTACATCCACGATGACAGCATTGGATTTTAGGTAGCCCGATCTACCATGTCATATTCTCATTCAGTAATTAGGAATCAACACTCTAGCATGTCTCTTTGTTTCTAGACCCACTCTAGGGCTAGAGGGATCATCTCTGTCCGTAGAGAGGACCTACCTACTTAACAGTGTGTGATAGTGAGTGGGGCCTAGGATAATTTCATGTGATAGGTTATATGTGGGGTTTAATATGTATCGGGGTTATAAGGTAGGACCAAGACATATTGAATGCGGAAAAAACCATAGGTTATAATAAAATAAGGGTGGGCGAAATATATATATCTATATATATATATCTATATATATATATATATATATATATATATATATATAGATACATACGGGAATTAATTACATAGGGGATACATGTATATAAAGGGAGCTAATATATTAATGTTAGTTTATAAAATGTACACGCGGGAAGATTAAATATGTGTGGGAATGTATAATACAGGGGGAATGTAAAAAGACACTAAGTATAAATAACATTGGGGTGGGTTTTCATAGTGGTACCCCATATATGTTTCTAAATAATTACTTATGATTAATGTATTTTTGGGGTTTTTGGTGTATTTTTTAATTAAGGGAAATTAGTAAAGGGACATTTTACTTTTCCAAAGCTAAATGTGTTTTAAACTAAGGAAAAGGGATTTTTGTAAGGAAAATGAGTGAAGTAAGGGGAAAAGGATAAATATGAAGGGGAAGGGGTATTTTTACAAGGAAAATGAATTTAGAGAGAAATTAGTAAATATGAAATGATCAATTTATGTTATCCATGCCTTGTCAAAACTGCTTCTACCTACCCATCAGCTATCCTAAGATTTTTTCTTCACTTATTTGGGTGCATTTGAGCTTGCAGACCCTTATTCATTTTTCTTTCAACAGCAAACGATCTAATTCTAACCTTATTATTTCCAAGGACTCAGATTAAACTGTTGAGCTCCTTATTATTCTGAACCTAACTAATGATCTACCAAGATTAAACAGTTTGGCTAGATCTTTATTCTCTATCTATCAACATGAAAATTAAAACATAAAATATCAATATTAAGAAATTTGACCTTCATGGTTTGTGGCATTTTTGACAAGCTGCACAGAATCTTATTTTGCAAAGGAAAGTAAAAATTAAAGAGTAGTGGCATTTGAATTTGCATCACTTTCATTATCTATTTTATCTCTCTCTTTTTTTCGAGGGGGGGGGGGCGGCGGGTTTCATTTCCTATATTCTTTTTTGATCTTTTTCTTTTAGTCCCTTGATTTTTATTTTAGGAATTTTACCCTCTCCACATTTTTTATTTTTAATATGGGAAAACAAATTTTCAGAAAGAAAAGTATGTACATAATACAAGACAAATCATAGTCAATTCAAAATTATGAATCCTATTATTATAAGACCTTACCAATGGCTCCACATGGGGATGGAATTTCTTGGTGAAATGTCAAGAGCTTTAAGATTAGTAGCCTTGTACTTTGACTGTGTTTTGCCTTGGAAATGTTTTCTGAGCTCTTCATTATTCATACTTTTGATATTTTGTCTTTCAAAGCTTAGGGCCTTCTCTCGAGGCTTCAAATTTGAAAAAAAAAAATCTAATCCAATCTAGACTCTGTAATGTTATGTACAATGAGAAAAATAAACAAAGTGAACTACTGTTATTCTAGGGAATAGTAATGCTTCAACATTTTACCATTGATAGTTCCACCTGGCAGATTTGATCCATCCAACTCCTTAAAAAAGAATGCATTGTTACCTCTGTAACCATAAATGACACATGGACCTTTTCCATAGGAAATCAAATTTACCATTTTTACCTTTTTCTTCTCTTCTATAATCTTATTTAAGAACTTTTCCACCTATGTAAAAATCATATTCCTTTGCCTTATTGTCAAATATCCTTTTAATATTATCTTGGACAACTTGTGACTTAACATAGTCTTCTTCCATGGTTTGTTGCAAGTGTATAGTTTGACTTATCCTTCTCTAGATATCATTGGTTTCTACCTGCAGTTCTTGGATCATCTTCATCACTGATACTCCTAAAGAAAATGGAAAAACATCATCCATCCCATACAAAAATTGATAAGGGGATGTACCAATGGACTTCTTTGTGATGAGTCTCTCTTCCCATAAGGCATTAACTAACTTTTTGTTCCAGGTCTTTTTATTGTCTTCTGGTAATTTCTTGATGATATTAACAAGGATTTTATTAGAGGATTCAAGAAGACCATTACCTTGAGGGTAATAAACAGTGAAATGGCATGGCTAATGTAGTATTTGTTACAGAAGTCAATCATTTTCTTATACTTGAAAGCAGCTACATTATCAATAATGAGCTTTTGGGGACATCCAAATCTAGAGAGTATATTGTTTTCTAGGAATGAGGTTATGACATAATTAATGGCTTGCCTAGAAGGAAATGCTTCTATCCACTCAGTGAAATAGTATGTGGTTGTCAAAATCCATTTGTGTCGGGCTGAGGAGCGTGGATGAATTTAACCAATGAATTCTAGACCCCATTACTAAAATGGCATTTCTGTGGAGATGGGTTTAAGGGGTAAAGGTAGTAGTTTTTTCTTCCCTTCAAAGATCTCGCATTTGTGACAGGAGGTCACATACTTTTTTACATATGCAAAGAGTGTAGGCCAGTAAAATCCAGCACTTAAGATTTTATCTGTAGTTGATTTCCAGTAAATATGTCCTCCACAGTCACCTGCATGAAACTCTTCCATAAATTTATCACTTCATATTTAGGTAAACAATTCAATAAAATTCCACCACGATCTTTCCAAAATAGAGCATTATCTATGATACAAAATTTTATTGCCTTCAACTTTAAAAATCTAGCTTTATTCTTGGCAATCTAGGAGGAGATTGTAAGTTTACCAATAAAAATATGATATTTTCATACCATGGTGAATCTGAAAAGGCTTCACTGATCTGTGGAGTCACCACCTCTTCTTGATCATCTAATCGAGAAATAAAATTTATATCTAAGGCCTGACAGTTTGATTCAACCATGATTTTGGCTAAACCTTGGCCTTTAATGAGTTTGGTAGGCTTAATTTACATGTCATATTCCAAAATGGTGGCAATCCACTTTCCTCTCTTACCATCAGGTCCATTATGAGTCAGAATATCCTTCATTACTGAATTTGGAACATATGCTATGATGTGTGAATACAAGATGTACACTCTAAAGTCTTTGATAGCCTTCACTAAAGCTAGTGCCTGATTTTCCATTATGTTATACTTTAGTGTGGAATCTCTTAGTGAATTGCTAAAAAAATAAATGGGTTGTTCATAGCCCTGATCATTCTTCTGCAGTAAGACTGCAACAATGGTATGTTATGAAGCAAAAGAAAAAATAATAAATTTTTTTGGAAATCAGGACTTATTAGGACTGGTGTTTTTGTAATGGCTCGTTTGATTGATTCAAAGAATTTTTTGGACTCTAATGTCCATTTAATTGTGGAGTCTTTATTTAACATGTTATTCATTTCCCAAATTATTTCTACTAAATTTGAAATGAATCTTCTGAGAAAATTAATCTTACCTAAGAAATCCCACAGTTCTTTAATATTCTTATGATGACTTATATTCAAAATGGCCTCTATTATAGCTGGGTCTATCCTAATTCCCTCTTTTGATATTATATTTCCTAATAGTTTACCTTCTTCAAGTCTAAAGAGAGTCTTTTTGGGATTTAAATAAATACCAAATTTTCTGCATTTAATAAAAAATTGTCTCAGATGATCTAGATGTTCATTGTCATTTTTTGAAAATACAACTATATCATCTAGATAAATTACAAGAAAATGATGAATTTCTTTGGAAAAGCTATGTCCATATCTCTCTGGAAAGTAGCTCCTGCATTCATTAACCCAAAAGGAATCTTCAAATACATGAAAGTACCCCAAGGAGTAATAAATGTTGTCCTTCGTTGGTCTTCTGGCTGAACTAAGATCTGATTATACCTAGAGAATCCATCAAGTAATGAAATCCTGGATGAACCAAACACCCTCTGTAAAATATGATCCACCTTGGGGGGAGGGTAGTTATCTTTTAGGGACACCTTGTTTAAGTTCCGGAAATCAACACAAAGTCTGATTTCCCCTGTTTTCTTCCTAGTGGGAACTATGTCTGAAACCCAATCAAAATATCTGATAGGTGCAATGATATGAGCTTCATACATCCTCTTTACCTATTTTTCAATTAAAGGAATAATAACAAGATTGATTCTTCTAAGCTTCTATTTAAAAGGTTTTTGATCTTATTTTATAGGTATTTTATGTTGTATTATGCTAGTGTCATAACATTTTAGGTCTTCATAACTCCATGCAAATACATCCTAAAATTCCTTAAACAAAGCTTTGTATTTCAGTTTTTCTCCTTGAGCTAATGATTTGGAAAGTTTGATGAGTTTAGGCATTTGTTTTGTTTCTATATTTCATTCTTATATATCTAAACTTAATGGTTCCATTTTTGGTTTTCTTGCAACATCATTTGAATAAAAAATAGCTTATAATGGGGCTAATCCCTTAGGTAAAAATTTATTATTAAGGTTTAAAATTTCAGAATCATCATCTATTATTTCTTCTATTTCTACCTTTTCTAATCTGGCTATTCCTATTTGATTGAATTTAGTGGGTTCAGTGAAATATAGATTATTTACATCTATCTCACTATCTATTTTATCATCTAATGTACAATATGTGTCTATGTTACAATTTTGGAACTCTCCTTCAGCATTCATAAAGTGATAGATTTGAGTATCCTGTTTGAAAATTTGCCAGTATTTTAAGTTGTCTGGTATAGTGGGCCTGTGTCTTACCTCTACTATATATTGGTGATTTGGCTGAAAAGGCAGATTCCAGGTGCTAGGAAAAGTTGCTAAATTGCGTGCATGTATGTTATGTTTTCTAGGAATTACAGCAAAGTCACATTCAAGCAATTCTTTAATCAGATCTAATACTATTTCTCTTTATTTGCTTAATCTAGGATTATATATAAAATATTCTCCTCTAATTTGTTTTACAATTAAATCAGAGTCTCCCACGATAGAAACTCTTTTGCCTGCTAAATTTCTAACAATTTGTAGTCCTAAAATCAAAGCTTCGTACTCCGCCATGTTGTTTGTCCATTTGAAGTTTAATCTAAAGGCATGGCCTTCTAAATGCTTGTTTTCCATGTTATGAATCCAAACTCCTGCTCCTGCTCCTAATTTTTTCACTGATCCATCAAAGTCTAAGTGCCACATTGATTCATGAAATATCTTGTCACTGTTTGGTTCATGTTTCTATTTTAAAGTTGTGTTGTTCTCTATGCTAGTTTCTGAATTGCATAAAATGAAAGAGTCCATATCAGCAAGTACAGAATAAATGGGATAGTTTCGAGGTATTTATACACTACTGACCATGTACTTCATTATATTCTCTCTGTAAAATTTCTTAGGTTGACCAAATACTAAAATAGTAAGACATGTCTAATTGTAGATATCCCTGCAGTTTTTCTCCCCATGATAAATATAACAACATTCCATGCTTAGGAGGGATGTGAGCTACTACAATATCCATGAATATACTTTTCCCAAGGTATTTAACTAAACTGACACATAAATCTTTGATTAAGCCGAGACATTTCACTTTACCAGAATCAAATGAGAAAAGGTCTTTATAAGGTCTAGTGATGTCTAAATTCAAAGTTTCCATAATGGATTTTGGCATTAAATTATGTGAGGCTCCTGAATCTAGCATATCATTATGTAAAATTTTATCATGAACAGTCAAGTTAATCTAGAAATGAGGAACTCCTCCTTCTTGGTGTTTTCCATTTACCTCAGGACCAAATATTAGTTCTGGTTGGTCATCACTCAAGTTAACATAGTCTTCTTCTTCATTCATGTTCAAGGTTGTAGTGATCTGGGATTTTTATAAATCATGTTTTACCAATTCTGTCCAAGGAATTAGTATCTTCAGTATGGAAATCTCATTTTGGATGTTGAATGGTGCTTGTGTTTTTCCTAACTGAATGACTTCTTCTTTACTAACTACAGTTTGAGTGTGTTTCTCTTCTTTACCTACAATTGGGTTTTCATTTTTTGTTTGTGTTTCCACTATTTTACTGTTTTTTATCTTCTTTTCAAGGATAGTTTGAGTGGCAATGGTAACTTTGGAATTTTTGGAAGTTTCAGCAACTATTTTGGCAGTAGTTTTTTTAGGATCAGTTGATGGGTGATTAGCAGCAGATGTTTTTGGATCAGAAATTGTTATTTTAGCAGAAGGTGTAGTTTTAGTAGAGGTCGTTGTTTTAGCAATAGTAGATTTTTGAGGATCAGCTGGTGTTTGAACAAAAATATTTGTAATGTCTACAATTTTAGGAATGGGTGCAATTTTTGGACTAGAAATTTTCTGATTTGAACTAGAGTTTTGTTGGGTTTACCTGGGGAAGATTTACAGTAAATTAGTTGTAGGATCTTCTATTATTTTCTTTGTCTGAGTTTGGGAATATTTCTTAGTAGGGGCCTCTACATTTTTCTTACTCCTAAGGTTATATTTCTTGTGAACTTCATTAATGGAAAATTCATAACCTTGCTTATAATCAAAAGACTCCCCAGATTATAATTGTAACTGTTGCAATTCATATAATTCATGTTCTTATTGTGTAAGAAAAATAGTATTATCATCATTGATTCCCATTAGATTAATCGGAGTGTCTTCATCATCTTCATTTTGGGGAGAGATTTCAGCATAGTTTTTTTGGAAAGGTGGTCATATTGTTTGATCAGGTGTTGATTCTCTAGATTTATCAGTATTGGTGTTTTTTCTAAAGTTGGGATTTTTTAGTTGAGGGCCTTATTTTTTATTATCCCACTGTGGTTTCCTTTCCATACTTTCTAGTCTACCCATCATTTTCCCCATGGCTTTTGCTAAACTATCTATTTTGCTATCTGATGTAGATGTTTCCTCTTTTATTGTTACCCTTCTTTCATTTCTAATTCTTTCTCTCTTGGCTAAAAAACTGGCTTCTACACTAACTTCTATGTTTTGCATTTTTTCTAGTCTCTTTGGGTTCCTTTCCCTCAATTTGTATGACATATCCATATCAAAACCATCAGGAAATTTGAGTAAAGCTAAATCTGGTAGGGGTTTAATGTTTACTGGAATATCATTATAAATACTGTTGAATCTAGTACAATACTCCTGAACTGACTCATTAGGTCCTCTTTTTATGTGTTCATATTCAGACAAAATTTGTAAAGGATTCTTATTTTTCTCCCATCTACTGATAAAAAATCTATGGAAGGCTTCTAAATCAGCAATATGATTGAAAGGTAAATATTTAAACTATTTCTTTACTTCACCAGCTAAATTTTGGGCAACCAGTCTCATTTGGACATCAGATTCATCAATTTCATGTAATTCAAAATAGTCAATCATTTTGTTAACATCTTGTTGTGAGTTTATTGATTGGTTCCATCAAATTAAGGGATTTTGGTTTGATAATCTTGGGGCATTTTATGTAACTACCCTGGTAGGACCAAAGGAGCATATTTGGTAGCCATGGCTAATATTCTAGCTGGACTAGGAAATAAATGTGTGGTTCTTGGTGATGAGGTTGAGGTACTTGTAGAAGAAATTGGTACACTAGAAGATGTATTTGGAAATGTGGTTGAAGTGCTCGAAAATGTAGCAGCAGTGCTAGAAGATGAACTTGCAGTATTTTGGGATGGAAATAAAATTCTAGGTTGAAGAGGAAGTTTAGGGATGAAGGATTCTGTGGAATGAGGTGTAGTGGAAATAATAGATGAGGTGGCACTAAATAAATTTGAATTTACAGACTCTAAATGATTGGTAGAAGGCTTAGGGGTATAAGAAGATAAAGTAGTCAATTCTATAGAATGTTGAAAATATTATTCATCAATTTCTTTAATCAAAGTTGTAGATATTGCATCAAGTTTATCATAAGGTTCTATAACTTTTTCATCTGAATCAAATGAAACAATTTCCTTCTTAGTTTCAATAAATGAACGTAAATCAAGATATATTACACTATTATATATGTCACTTTCTGATTTAGTGATAAACAAATATTCTTCAATAGCTAAATCAAATTCAATGTCTTGTAAATTTGATAGTTTATTAGGAAGAGAATTTGCCTTGATCAATGGATTTTTATTACCTAAACTTTCTACTTTTTTTCTTTTCTTTAAAATTTTGTCAGGATTATATACTATTACAATAAGTTCTGGATCAGGATTAGACCTAGTATGGTAGATTCTTCTAGAAGCGAGAATTTTAGTTTTTAATGAAAATTTTACTCACAACCCTTTAAAAATATCTTAAGGTGTAAAGATAAGTAAAAATATTTCCTCTAAGATTTATTTTAAATACTTAGGACTAGTTAGTTCCCTAGTATGGTTGCCAGTGTGTTATCACTCCGATAATTCTCAAGGGTTGTGTATATTTTGTTTTAAAGAATATTAGAGGTAGCTACAAACCTACTTTTAAGCCTTAGGATCTAGCCTTCCTAATGCTTAGAGAGGGCTCTCTCTATATGATTTATCTTTGTTGATTTTAATTGATTTTAGGCTAGTTATGTAGGATTACTTGGGATTTTGATTTTGGATTTGGTTTGGTGGTTGAATCACCAATTCAGATGGATAGATGTAGGTTTGAATTCCATTGGGAAACTGGAGTCAAAGTTTCAAGCAATCATAGCAGAATCAAGGTTCTAAAGTAAAGTGTTCACAGGGAAAAATAGCTGAGTTACTTAAGTTCCTTAGGCTAGTGGTGAAAATGGTTTCAATCGGAATAAGAGAGAAATTAAGGATTCTCAGATCCAGATAATGAGTGAAAAGATAGAGGTCAATCGAAACTAGGTAGCAATTAAGAATTCCCTAATCTGGATATCAGTAGAAAACATGAAAATGACATAACAGTTCAAGATGGAGTACTTTTAAACATATTCTGAAATAACATTCCTGTTATACATTTAGATTTAGAACACAACAAGTATTGTGAAAACTTCAGATAAAAACAAAGAACATTTGAGAATACTTCACTGAACTGCCCCAACACATGAATCCTGTAATATAATCTCTTTATTGCTCAATCCAATATGCTAACTTGAAAAATGGTACAAAGAACCCTCAGTTTTCATCTCAGTACAACTATAGAAACGCTTAGCAATTCATCCACCCTCAGTACCTCAAAATGTGAAGTATTTATACAAAAACTCTTACAAAATATCCTAAAAAAAAAATTATTCAAGGAAAAATAAATATCTAACTAATGCAAGCTATCCCTGCTTTTATTGAATTTGTTGTTTGTTGTCTTTAATTTGTTGTTGATTTGTCTCCTTTTGTTCACTCAATGAATTCGGTTGTTGAATGTCTTTCACGTTGGGATATTTTTACCTTGATTTGACTTTAGCTTTTTGAATTTCATCTAATACACTTTAAACTCTAATACTCTTTGGCTGTAATTGCTTTGTTCCTGCTTTAAATTTCACTGTTACTGTTGTTCTGTAATTGTAAAACTGCCCGCTCTATTTTATCTTTCACTGATATATTTTTCATTTTACTGCCATGTTTTACTTCTGTTCTTTTCACAATAAATCACTCAATTTATCCCAAAATTCTTCCTCTGGTAATTTAATTTTCACCATCCTTCTGAATATTTCATCTTCCCCTGTATATTTTGAAAAATTAGGCTTGTTGATGAATTAGGTGTTTTACGTCATGTTGTAGGTAAAAAATATTTTCAAAAATCTTGTAGAGAACATTCCTTGTTGGAATTCCTTGTGAAGAAGGAAGGTTAGCTTGATCCTTGGCCAATTCTCTCATTTTCTTATCATAATCCTCTTGTTTCATCAAAGTTTCATGAATAAACAGAGGATTTGGCAGGCATTTCTGCCTCAAAATATCAAACTTCATCATATATCTAGTTATTCCAAGCTCCATGTTTTGGAATTTTTCTTCAAGTTGAATCATTAAATTCCTTTTTGAAATTAACTTTTTGACTTCAAGAATAGTATCTGTCCTGTCACTAATTACAATCTCTTCTATTTCCTACTTATTCTTGGAATGAAGGAATCTGATGATTTCATTAGCTTCTTCTAGCTTCTTGCCAAGTTCTTCTTTGATTTTTTAGATGGCTTCTCCTGTTGCTTTGATGAGATCCTTTTGTTCATAAATAACCTGGATTAGTGGCCAAATATCATTGACATATTCAATGATATTGACCCATAGCTACTGTTTGTCTTGTGCCATTAGTTCTTTCAATGTCAGATCTTTATCTAATTTCTTCAATTTATCTGTCAACCTATTTGCTTTTTGTTCCTCATTTTTATGCATGATCTAAGCAAGTTTCTTCTCATCCTCCAGAATTTTTAGCTATTCTTTAAGTCTCTTGATTTCATTAGTCTGAATAGACATTTCCTGCATTTCTTTCACTAATTTACTTGCTTCATCTGTAGGTTGTGTTGCTGTTGTAGATGACTCTGTTGATGAAGTAGTTGCTGAGGTGACAGGAAGTGTTGTAGCTAATGGAACTGAAGGGGCCAATGATTATTCTAATGTAGATGGAACAACTGTAGTGACTACAGGAATAACATTGACAGGAAAAATCATCTATTTTTTGTTTGCTCAACGAATTATGCTTTTGAGTGTCTTTCATGTTGGCATATTTTACTTTGATTTGATATAAGCCTTTTGACTTTCATCTGATACACTTTAAACTCTGATACTCTTTGACTGTAACTGCTTTGTTACTGATTTAACTTTCACTGTTATTGTTTTTTTATAACTGTAAAACTGCCTGCTCCATTTTATCTTTGACTAATATGCTTTTCATTTCACTGCCCTGTTTTATTCTTGTTCTTTTATCTCTCTCTTTTTTGGAGGGGGGGGGGGGTTTCATTTCTTATATTCTTTTTTGATCTTTTTATTTTAGTCCTTTGATTTTTATTTTAGGAATTTTACCCTCTCCACATTTTTTATTTTTAATATGGGAAAACAAATTTTTAGAAAGAAAAGTATGTACATAATACAAGACAAATCATAGTCAATTCAAAATTATGAATCCTATTATTATAAGACCTTAACAGTGGACATGGGGATGGAATTTCTTGGTGAAACATCAAGAGCTTTAAGATTAGTAGCCTTGTGCTTTGACCATTTTTTGCCTTGGAAATGTTTTCTCAGCTCTTCATTATTCATACTTTTGATATTTTATCTTTCAAAGCTTAGGGCCTTCTCTCCAGGCTTCAAATTTGAAAAAAAAAATCCAATCCAATCTAGACTCTGTAATGTTATGTACAATGAGAAAAATAAACAAAGTGAACTGCTGTTATTCTAGGTAATAGTAATGCTTCAACATTTTACCATTGATAGTTCCACCTAGCAGATTTGATCCATCCAACTCCTTAAAAAAGAATGCATTGCTACCTCTGTAACCATAAATGACACATGGACCTTTTCCATAGGAAATCAAATTTACCATTTTTACCTTTTTCTTCTCTTCTATAATCTTATTTAATAAATTTTCCACCTATGTAAAAATCATATTCCTTTGTCTTATTGTCGAATATCCTCTTAATATTATCTTGGACAACTTGTGACTTAACATAGTCTTCTTCCATGGTTTGCTGCAAGTGTATAGTTTGATTTATCCTTCTCTAGATACCATTGGTTTCTACCTGCAGTTCTTGGATCATCTTCATCACTGATACTCCTAAAGAAAATGGAAAAACATCATCCATCCCATATAAAAGTTGATAAGGAGATGTACCAATGGACTTCTTTGTGATGAGTCTCTCTTCCCATAAGGCATTAACTAACTTTTTGTTCTAGGTTTTTTTATTGTCTTCTAGTAATTTCTTCATGATATTAACAAGGATTTTATTAGAGGATTCAAGAAGACCATTACCTTGAGGGTAATAAGCGGTGAAATGGCATGGCTAATGCAGTATTTGTTACAAAAGTCAATCATTTTCTTATACTTGAAAGCAGCTACATTATCAATAATGAGATTTTGGGGACATCCAAATCTAGAGAGTATATTGTTTTCTAGGAATGAGGTTATGACATAATTAATGGCTTGCCTAGAAGGAAATGCTTCTATCCACTCAGTGAAATAGTCTGTGGTTGTCAAAATCCATTTTTGTCGGGCTGAGGAGGGTGGATGAATTTAACCAATGAATTCTAGACCCCATTACTGAAATGGCATTTCTGTGGAGATGGGTTTAAGCGGTAAAGGTAGTAGTTTTTTCTTCCCTTCAAAGATCTCACATTTGTGACAGGAGGTCACATACTTTTTTACATATGCAAAGAGTGTAGGCCAGTAAAATCCAGCCCTTAAGATTTTATCTGTAGTTGATTTCCAATAAAGATGTCCTCCACAGTCACCTGCATGAAACTCTTCCATAAATTTATCAACTTCATCTTTAGGTAAACAATTCAATAAAATTCCACCACGATCTTTCAAAAATAGAGCATTATCTATGATACAAAATTTTATTGCCTTCAACTTTAAAAATCTAGCTTTATTCTTGGCAATCTAGGAGGAGATTGTATGTTTAGCAATAAAAATATGATATTTGCATACCATGGTGAATCTGAAAAGGCTTCACTGATCTGTGGAGTCACCACCTCTTCCTGATCATCTAATCGAGAAATAAAATTTATATCTAAGGCTTGACAATTTGATTCAACCATGATTTTGGCTAAACCTTGGCCTTTAATGAGTTTGGTAGGCTTAATTTACATGTCATATTCCAAAATGGTGGCAATCCACTTGCCTCTCTTACCATCAGGTCCATTCTGAGTCAGAATATCCTTCACTACTGAATTTGGAACATATGCTATGATGTGTGAATACAAGATGTACACTTTAAAGTCTTTGATAGCCTTCACTAAAGCTAGTGCCTGATTTTCAATTATGTTATACTTTAGTGTGGCATCTCTCAGTGATTTGCTAAAAAAATAAATGGGTTGTTCATAGCCCTGATCATTCTTCTATAGTAAGACTGCAACAATGGTATGTTATGAAGCAAAAGAAAAAATAATAATTTTTTTTGGAAATCAGGACTTATTAGGACTGCTGTTTTTGTAACAGCTCGTTTGATTGATTCAAATAATTTTTTGGACTCTAATGTCCATTTAATTGTGGAGTCTTTATTTAACATGTTATTCAGTTCCCAAATTATTTCTGCTAAATTTGAAATGAATCTTTTCAGAAAATTAATCTTACCTAAGAAATCCCACAGTTCCTTAATATTCCTATGATGACTTATATTCAAAATGGCCTCTATTCTAGCTGGGTCTATCCTAATTCCCTCTTTTGATATTATATTTCCTAATAGTTTACCTTCTTCAAGTCCAAAGAGAGTCTTTTTGGGATTTAAAGAAATACCAAATTTTCTGCATTTAATAAAAAATTGTCTCAGATGATCTAGATGTTCATTGTCATTTTTTGAAAATACAACTATATCATCTAGATAAATTACAAGAAAATCATGAATTTATTTGGAAAATCTATGTCCATAGCTCTCTGGAAAGTAGCTCCTGCATTCATTAACCCAAAAGGAATCTTCAAATACATGAAAGTACCCCAAGGAGTAATAAACGTTGTCCTTGGTTGGTCTTCTGGCTGAAATAAGATCTGATTATACCTAGAGAATCCATCAAGTAATGAAATCTTGGATGAACCAACCACCCTATGTAAAATATGATCCACCTTGGGGGGAGGGTAGTTATCTTTTAGGGACACCTTGTTTAAGTTCTGGAAATCAACACAAAGTCTGATTTCCCCTGTTTTCTTCCTAGTGGGAACTATGTTTGAAACCCAATCGGAATATCTGATAGGTGCAATGATATGAGCTTCATACATCCTCTTTACCTATTTCTCAATTAAAGGAATAATAACAGCATTGATTCTTCTAAGCTTCTATTTGAAAGGTTTTTGATCTTATTTTATAGGTATTTTATGTTGTATTATGCTAGTGTCATAACATTTTAGGTATTCGTAACTCCATGCAAATACATCCTGAAATTCCTTAAACAAAGCTTTGTATTTTAGTTTTTCTCCTTGAGCTAATGATTTGGAAAGTTTGATGAGTTTAGGCATTTGTTCTGTTTCTATATTTCATTATTATATATCTAAACTTAATGGTTCCATTTTTGGTTTTCTTGCAACATCATTTGAATAAAAAATATCTTATAATGGGGCTAATCCCTTTGGTAAAAATTTATTATTAAGGTTTAAAATTTCAGAATCATCATCTATTATTTCTTCTATTTCTACCTTTTCTAATCTGGCTATTTCTATTTGATTGAATTTAGTGGGTTCAGTGAAATCTAGATTATTTACATCTATCTCACTATCTATTTTATCATCTACTGTACAATATGTCTCTATGTTACAATTCTGGAACTCTCCTTCAACATTCATAAAGTGATAGATTTGAGTATCCTGTTTGAAAATTTTCCAGTATTTTAAGTTGTCTGGTATAGTGGGCCCGTGTCTTACCTCTACTGTATATTGGTGATTTGGCTGAAAAGGCAGATTCCAGGTGCTAGGAAATGTTGCTATATTGCGTGCATGTATGTTATGTTTTCTAGGAATTACAACAAAGTCACATTCAAGCAATTCTTTAATCAGATCTAAAACTATTTCTCTTTATTTGCTTAATCTAGGATTATATACAAAATATTCTCCTCTAATTTGTTTTACAATTAAATCAAAGTCTCCCATGATAGAAACTCTTTTTCCTGTTAAATTTCTAACAATTTGTAGTCCTAAAATCAAAGCTTCGTACTCCGCCATGTTGTTTGTACATTTGAAGTTTAATCTAAATCCATGGCCTTCTAAATGATTGTTTTCCATGTTATGAATCCAAACTCCTGCTCCTGCTCCTAATTTTTTCACTGATCCATCAAAGTCTAAGTGCCACATTGATTCATGAAATATCTTGTCACTATTTGGTTCATGTTTCTATTTTAAAGTTGTGTTGTTCTCTCTGCTAGTTTCTGAATTACATAAAATGAAAGAGTCCATATCAGCAAGTACATAATAAATGGGATAGTTTCGAGGTATTTATACACTACTGACCATGTATTTCATTAGATTCTCTCTGTAAATTTTCTTAGGTTGACCAAATACTAAAATAGTGGCATAAGACATGTCTAATTGTAGATATCCCTGCAGTTTTTCTCCCCATGATAAATATAACAACATTCCATGCTTAGGAGGGATGTCAGCTACTACAATATCCATGACTATACTTTTCCCAGGGTATTTAACTAAAGTGAGACATAAATCTTTGATTAAGCCAAGACATTTCACTTTACCGGAATCAAATGAGAAAAGGTCTTTATAAGGTCTAGTGATGTCTAAATTGAAAGTTTCCATAATGGATTTTGGCATTAAATTATGTGAGGCTCCTGAATCTAGAATATCATTATGTAAAATTTGATCATGAACAGTCAAGTTAATCTAGAAATGAGGAACTCTTCCTTCTTGGTGTTTTCCATTTACCTCAGGACCAAATATTAGTTCTGGTTGGTCATCACTCAAGTTAACATAGTCTTCTCCTTCATTCATGTTCAAGGTTGTAGTGATCTGGGATTTTTATAAATCATGTTTTACCAATTCTGGCAAAGGAATTAGTATCTTCAGTATGGAAATCTCATTTTGGATGTTGAATGGTGCTTGTGTTTTTCCTAACTGAATGACTTCTTCTTTACTAACTACAATTTGAGTGTGTTTCTCTTCTTTACCTACAATTGGGTTTTCATTTTTTGTTTGTGTTTCCACTATTTTACAGTTTTTTATCTCCTTTTCAAGGATAGTTTGAGTTGCAATGGTAAATTTGGAATTTTTGGAACTTTCAGCAACTATTTTGGTAGTATTTTTTTTAGGATCAGTTGATGGGTGATCAACAGTAGATGTTTTTGGATCAGAAATTGTTATTTTACCAGAAGGTGTAGTTTTAGTAGAGGTCGTTGTTTTAGCAACAGTAGATTTTTGAGGATCAGCTGGTGTTTGAACAACAATATTTGTAATGTCTACAATTTTAGGAATGGGTGCAATTTTTGGACTAGAAATTTTCTGATTAAGATTTGAATTTTTCTGATTTGAACTAGATTTTTGTTGGGTTTACCTAGGAAGGATTTACAGTAAATTAGTTGTAGGATCTTCTATTGTTTTCTTTGTCTGAGTTTGGGAAGATTTCTTAGTAGGGGCCTCTACATTTTTCTTACTCCTAAGGTTATATTTCTTGTGAACTTCATTAATGGAAAATTCATAACCTTGCTTATAATCAAAAGACTCCCCAGATTCTAATTGTAACTGTTGCAATTCATATAATTCATGTTCTTATTGTGTAAGAAAAATAGTATTATCATCATTGATTCCCATTAGATTAATCGAAGTGTCTTCATCATCTTCATTTTGGTGAGAGCTTTCAGCATAGTTTTTTTGGAAAGGTGGTCGTATTGTTTGATCAGGTGTTGATTCTCTAGATTTATCAGTATTGGTGTTTTTTCTAAAGTTGGGATTTCTTAGTTGAGGGCCTTATTGTTGATTATCCCACTTTGTTTTCCTTTCCATACTTTCTAGTCTACCCATAATTTTCCACATGGATTTTGTTAATCTATCTATTTTGCTATCTGATGTAGATGTTTCATCTTATATTTTTACCCTTCTTTCATTTCTAATTCTTTCTCTCTTGGCTAAAAAACTGGCTTCTACACTAACTTCTATGTTTTGCATTTTTTCTAGTGTCTTTGGGTTCCTTTCCCTCAATTTGTATGACATATCTATATCAAAACTATGAGGAAATTTGAGTAAAGCTAAATCTGGTAGGGGTTTAATGTTTACTGGAATATCATTATAAATACTGTTGAATCTAGTACAATAGTCCTGAACTGACTCAGTAGGTCCTCTTTTTATGTGTTCATATTCAGACAAAATTTGTAAAGGATTCTTATTTTTCTCCCATCTACTGATAAAAAATCTATGGAAGGCTTCTAAATCAGAAATATGATTGGAAGGTAAATATTTAAACTATTTCTTTACTTCTCCAGCTAAATTTTGGGCAACCAGTCTCATTTGGACATCAGATTCATCAATTTCATGTAATTCAAAATTATCAATCATTTTGTTAACATCTTGTTGTGATTTTATTGACTGGTTCCATCAAATTAAGGGATTTTGGTTTGATAATCCTGGGGCATTTTATGTAACTTCCCTGGTAGGACCAAAGGAGCATATCTGGTAGCCATGGCTAATATTCTAGCTGGACTAGGAAATAAATGTGTGGTTCTTGGTGATGAGGTTGAGGTACTTGTAGATGAAATTGGTACACTAGAAGATGTATTTGGAAATGTGGTTGAAGTGCTCGAAAATGTAGCAGCACTGCTAGAAGATGAACTTGCAGTATTTGGGGATGGAAATAAAATTCTAGGTTGAAGAGGAAGTTTAGGGATGAAGGATTCTGTGGAATGAGGTGTAGTGGAAATAATAGATGAGGTGGCGCTAAATAAATTTGAATTTACAGACTCTAAATGATTGGTAGAAGGCTTAGGGGTATAAACAGATAAAGTAGTCAATTCTACAGAATGTTGAAAATATGCTTCATCAATTTCTTTAATCAAAGTTGTGGATATTGCATCAAGTTTATCATAAGGTTCTATAACTTTTTCATTTGAATCAAGTGAAACAATTTCCTTCTTATTTTCAATAAATGAAAGTAAATCAAGATATATTACACTATTATATATGTCACTTTCTGATTTAGTGATAAACAAATATTCTTCAATAGCTAAATCATATTCAATGTCTTGTAAATTTGATAGTTTATTAGGAAGAGAATTTGCCTTGATCAATGAATTTTTATTACCTAAACTTTCTACTTTTTTTTCTTTTCTTTAAAATTTTGTCAGGATTATATACTATTACAATAGGTTCTGGATCAGGATTAGACCTAGTATGGTAGATTCCTCTAGAAGCGAGAATTTTAGTTTTTAATGAAAATTTTACTCACAACCCTTTAAAAATATCTTAAGGTGTAAAGATACGTAAAAATATTTCCTCTAAGATTTATTTTAAATACTTAGGACTAGTTAGTTCCCTAGTATGGTTGCCAGTGTGTTATCACTCCAATAATTCTCAAGGGTTGTGTATATTTTGTTTTAAAGAATATTAGAGGTAAGTACAAATCTACTTTTAAGCCTTAGGATCTAGCCTTCCTAATGCTTAGAGAGGGCTCTCTCTATATGATTTATCTTTGTTGATTTTAATTGATTTTAGGCTAGTTATGTAGGATTACTTGGGATTTTGATTTTGGATTTGGTTTGGTGGTTGAATCACCAGTTCAGATGGATAGATGTAGGTTTGAATTCCATTGGGAAATTGGAGTCAAAGTGTCAAGCAGTCAGAGCAGAATCAAGGTTCTAAAGTGAAGTGTTCACAGGGAAAAATAGCTAAGTTACGTAAGATCCTTAGGCTAGTGGTGAAAATGGTTTCAATCGGAATAAGAGAGAAATTAAGGATTCTCAGATCCAGATAATGAGTGAAAAGATAGAGGTCAATCGAAACTAGGTAGAAATTAAGAATTCCCTAATTTGGATATCAGTAGAAAACATGAAAATGACATAACAGTTCAAGATGGAGTACTTTTAAACATATTATGAAATAACATTCCTGTTATACATTTAGATTTAGAACACAACAAGTATTGTGAAAACTTCAGATAAAAACAAATAACATTTGAGAATACTTCACTGAAGTGCCCCAACACATGAATCCTGTAATATAATCTCTTTATTGCTCAATCCAATATGCTAACTTGAAAAATGGTACAAAGAACCCTCATTTTTCAGCTCAGTACAACTATAGAAACACTTAGCAATTCATCCACCCTCAATACCTCAAAATGTGAAGTATTTATACAAAAACTCTTACAAAATATCCTAAAAAAAAAATTATTCAAGGAAAAATAAATATCTAACTAATGCAAGCTATCCCTGCTTTTATTGAATTTGTTGTTTGTTGTCTTTAATCTGTTGTTGATTTGTCTCCTTTTGTTCACTCAATGAATTCGGTTGTTGAGTGTCTTTCATGTTGGAATATTTTTACCTTGATTTGACTTTAACTTTTTGAATTTCATCTAATACACTTTAAACTCTAATACTCTTTGGCTGTAATTTCCTTGTTCCTGCTTTAACTTTCACTGTTACTGTTGTTCTGTAACTGTAAAATTGCCTGCTCTGTTTTATCTTTCACTGATATATTTTTCATTTTACTGCCATGTTTTACTTCTGTTCTTTTCACAATAAATCACTCAATTTATCCCAAAATTCTTCCTCTGGTAATTTAATTTTCACCATCCTTCTGAATATTTCATCTGCCCCTGTTTATTTTGAAAAATTAGGCTTGTTGATGAATTAGGTGTTTTACGTCATGTTGTAGGTAAAAAATATTTTCAAAAATCTTGTAGAGAACATTCCTTGTTGGAATTCCCTGTGAAGAAGGAAGGTTAGCTTGATCCTTGGCCAATTCTCTCATTTTCTTATCATAATCCTCTTGTTTCATCAAATTTTCATGAATAAACAGAGGATTTGGCAGGCATTCTTGCCTCAAAATATCAAACTTCATCATAAATCTAGTTATTCCAAGCTCCATGTTTTGGAATTTTTCTTCAAGTTGAATCATTAAATTCCTTTTTGAAATTAACTTTTTGACTTCAAGAATAGTATTTGTCTTGTCACTAATTCCAATCTCTTCTATTTTCTGCTTATTCTTGGAATGAAGGAATTTGATGATTTCATTAGCTTCTTCTAGCTTCTTGCCAAGTTCTTCTTTGATTTTTTAGATGGCTTCTCCTGTTGCTTTGATGAGATCTTTTTGTTCATAAATAACCTGGATTAGTGGCCAAATATCATTGACATATTCAATGATATTGACCCATAGCTACTGTTTGTCTTGTGCCATTAGTTCTTTCAATGTCAGATCTTTATCTAATTTCTTCAATTTATCTGTCAACCTATTTTCTTTTTGTTCCTCATTTTTATGCATGATCTAAGCAAGTTTCTTCTCATCCTCCAGAATTTTTAGCTATTCTTTAAGTCTCTTGATTTCATTAGTCTGAATAGACATTGCCTGCATTTCTTTCACTAATTTACTTGCTTCATTTGTAGGTTGTGTTGCTGTTGTAGATGACTTTGTTGCTGAAGTAGTTGCTGAGGTGATAGGAAGTGTTGTAGCTAATGGAACTGAAGGGGCAAATGATTCTTATAATGTAGATGGAACGACTGTAGTGACTACAGGAATAAAATTGATAGGAAAAATCATCTATTTTTTGTTTGCTCAACGAATTCTGTTGTTGAGTGTCTTTCATGTTGGCATTTTTTACTTTGATTTGACTTAAGCCTTTTGACTTTCATCTGATACACTTTAAACTCTGATACTCTTTGACTGTAACTGCTTTGTTACTGATTTAAATTTCACTATTACTGTTGTTTTATAACTGTAAAACTGCCTGCTCTATTTTATCTTTGACTAATATGTTTTTCTTTTCACTGCCCTGTTTTATTCTTGTTCTTTTCACAGTAAAACAATAAATTTCTCCCAAAATTTTGCCTCTGGTAATTTAATTTTCACCTTCCTTCTGAATGTTTCATCTTCCTCTGTGTATTTTGAAAAAGTAGTCATGTTGATGAATAGGTGTTTTACCTAATGTTGGAGATAAAAAAGATTTTGAAAACTCTTGTTGAGAACTTTCCCTGTTGGAATTCCTTGTGAAGAAGCAAGGTTATCTTGATCCTTGGCCACTTCTCTCATTTTCTTATCATAGTCCTCTTGTTTAATCAAATTTTCATGAATAAATAGAGGATTTGGCAGGCCTTTCTGCCTCAGACTATCAAACTTCATCATAAATCTAGTTATGCCAAGCTCCATGTTTTGGCATTTTTCTTCAAGTTGAACCATTAAATGCCCTTTTGAAATTACCTTTCTAACTTCAAGAATAGTATCTGTCATGTCACTAATTCCAATCTCTTCTAGTTCTTTCTTATTCTTGGAATTAAGGAATTTGATGTTTTCATTAGCTTCTTTTTGCTTCTTGCCAAGTTCTTATTTGATTTTTTGGATGGCTTCTCCTGTTGCTTTGATGAGATCTTTTTGTTCATAAATAACCTGGATTGATGGCCAAATATCATTGACAGATTCAATGATATTGGCCCATAGTTGTTGTTTTTCTTGTGCCATTGGTTCTTTCAATGTCAAATATTTATCTAATTTCTTCAATTTCTCTATCAACCTATTTTCTTTCTGTTCTTAATTTTTATGCATGATCTAAGCAATCTTCTTCTCATCCTTTAGAAATTTTAACTATTCTTTAAGTATTTTGATTTCATTGGTCTGAATAGAAATTTACTGCATTACTTTCACTAATTTACTTGCCTCATTTGTAGGTTGTGTTGTTGTTGTATATGACTCTTGTTGAAGTAGTTTCTGAGGCGACAAGAAGTGTTGTAGCTAATGGAACTGAAGGGGCCAATGATTCTGCTAATGTAGATGGAACAGTTGTAGTGACTACATGAATAACAGTGACAGGAACTTCTTCTGATCTTTCTTTTTTCTCCTGCACTAGGTTATCCATTTCATTTTCCATTTCTTTTTACTGAGAATTCAACTGAAGCATGAGGTTCATCATCTCATATTTTTTATTTGCTTCCTGTAATACTCCCTTTTCTGAGGATGTTCAGTAGGAGGCAGTTTTATTTGCCTCTTTAATGCAATAATGTCTGCTTTCTTCTTCTTTATTAGTTCATATAAAACATTGAAATTTGTCGGATCATATCCTAATTCAATAATCAATTATTCCAGTGATTTGATTCTATTATCCTTAGCCTGTGAAGATGATTTTTCTAAATTGAGCTGATCTCTGATGTTCCCTAGAGTGTTTTGTAGCTTCTGTACACTCATGGCTTTATTTCTCATTATAGAATACAGCATTTCACCAGCTTGTTTGTGGAATTCTATTTGGTCAATTTCATTAAGATCTCATGTTTTAACTTCATATGATGTCTTCTTATAATCAGCTAATTATTTGGGATGCTTTATTGCAGGCTGCAGTAAATTCATCTTCATCTTCATGGTCTTAAAAGCAAATGCAGAAAGCAAACTGTTTTGGTCACTAGGTGACTGATTCCAATATTGGTTATATGTATCAACTTTTGAGGCCTCATTTATGATATTGATCTCTTTATACTTCTGCATAATATACATCTATTTTTCTGCAGGTTTTCTAGATGAAGAGACTTCAATACTGTGTTGCTTCTGAATAATCTGAGTTTTTGATGTAGAAAAAAAAATTTCCAGTTACAAATTTATATAGTAAAATGTTCAATTTTACTAGGGCCCAGGTTTTACTCCAATCATGATGGAATTGATTCGCCCCTCTTTATCTAATGTGCAATTCAAATTCTCTGTCTAATTAGAGAAACATATGACAAATATCTATATTGCAGCTTTGTTGATTCTATAAACTTCATTCCAAAAGCAACGGAATCCTTAAGAGATCACTGTTACACATACAGTAATGGGAATCCAATTCATTTCTTTTCAGATATGGAATTCATTTAGAAAAAAAAAACACAATATTTAATGGCTAGACTCCACCACTCATACAAATCATTACCATTATCAACAAATGCGACCACGGGATATTCAAGCCCATGGTTCACCCCATTAACTCTGCTATCAAACAATCACAGTCCAATAATGCAGTTATAATTGCATAGTAAATGCTAACACATAAAAAATTGAAGAAGTATTTACTATGGATGGGACGCTAACACAAAGATAATTTGACTATATATATATATTGATGCATATGGGATCATTTACTTGTTGTTTCTGGAAGGGTTCACTACCGGTTTCTCTACATCATATTGCATCCACTTACTACTACTGATCTTAACACTTCCCATCCGCTTTAACGCTGCCAAGCTTAACTTATTAACGCTGCTAATTCGCTACCAGTCACTTATTTCTAACACTGCCAATCCACTTATGTTTAACAATGTCAATCAACACCATCCTTTCTAAAATGCTTCAATACACAGCGTCGGCCTTCTCATACATTGCCCAATTTCGACTTCACCAGAAACGTAGACTCCATATGCTTCCTGCAATTTCCATATCAATGTACTGATACAAAATGAAACAGAAATAAAATGAAAATATAGGATTTCAGAAAACATAGATATATTGATTCACAAATCAAATATGTCTTGAGTTGCCCTTTGCGTTTACAATATTCACACTGGCACCCCCCTGGTGTTTCTCCTCTACCTCCTATTATTTATACTTGAAATATTGAACTGTGCCTCTTAGAATAGGTTTCTTCTTGAATTTCCTTAACGAATCACTACCTCCCTATTTTCAAGTGCTTATCCCTATGTTGGCTCTATACCCACGCAGGGAAAGAAACCAACTACTAATTTTATTCCTAATTTATTTAGACATAAAAACAAACTAACAACCCTCATAAATAAATAAAAATAATAAATAAATAATTAGATATACTACTACTAATGTTTTCTTTGGATTAGCCACAACATGTGACCAAAACATCACATTGCTGGCTAATTTCCCGATGCTCCTGCATCAGACTCCCGGGGAAGAAAACTGATCTTGTAATGCTTCAGAATCGATTCCCAACTTCTGTAGCTCTGCTGCAGTAATCCAACTGGCGTCTTCTATTGGTTGTCCTCTCCACTTGACTAAATACTGATAATAGCTTTGGCTCCTAGTTTTCTTTGACACTCTCTTGTCCAAAATGGTTTCAACTTCCCTCTTCCTTGATTTGGGCATCTGCTCTTCCCAATTTACTATTGGGTCTTCTACTGTGGCATCCCCTTGTGGTTCTTCTTCTGGTTCTTGGTATAGATACAAATCTGCAACATTAAAGATTAGTGAAATTCCAATTCATGTTGGCAATTTAACTTCATATGCATTTGAATAAATTTTTCTTACAATTTTACATGGCCCTGTCTTCTTCAGTTTTAATTTGTTATAAATTTTAACAGGAAATATTTCTTTTCTTAAATATACGTTAACCAAATCACCCACTTGGAATTCTTTTTCTCGCCTCCTCACATCTGCTCTTTTCTTGTATTTGCTATTGCTTTCCTGAAATTTGCTTTTGACGTCTTCCTATAGTTCCTGCATCTTTTCCCTGATATATGAGTTCATATACACCTCTTGGATGCATTCCAAAAACAATATGGAATGGACTCATACCAATACTTCGATTTGGAGGTTCGTTGTAAGCAAACTCAGCCTGAGCAAGGGCTAAATCCCATTGTTTAGGATTTTTATACACCAATCTTCTCAATATGTTTCCAAGAATTCTATTCACGACCTCGATCTCTCCATCTATTTGAGGATGATATGTTGAACTGAAACTAAAGTTGGTACCTATTTTCTTCCATAGAGTTCTCCAAAAATGTCCCACAAATTTGGTATCTCTATCAAACACAATGCTTACAGGAAATCCATCCAATCTTACAACTTCTGAAGAAATAGATTAGCAATATGTGTTGCATCACTTCTTTTCTTGCATGCAATAAAATGTGCCATTTTAGAGAATCTATATACAACAACATAAATGGAATCATTTCCCCTTTGAGTTTTTTGCAAACCCAAAACAAAATCCATACTGACTGCATCCCATGGTCTGTCGGGTATTGGTAATGGCTAATACAATCCTGTATTCTGACTTTTCCCCTTAGCATACTGACAGATCCTATATTTTTCCACAAACTGTTTAACATCAGTTTGCATCTTCGGCCAGTAATAAAAATTGTTTACCTGAGCAAAGGTTTTGTCTTGTTCAAAATGTCCAGATAGACCTCCACTATGCTTCTCCTTGATTATGTTTTCCCTCATAGAACATTTAGGAATACATAACTTATTATTTTTTAATAGTAATTCCCCTTGGATAAGATAATCCAACTATTGTCTTATGTTATGGATTGCTAGATTTTCGACAGTTGCATAATTTTTTTTAAACTCTACATCATCTTTATACATGTCAACCATTTCTTCAAAACCTACCACACCAACTTGTAACTCTTGCATAATTAAGTTCACCCTGATCAAAGCATCAAAAACTTTGTTCAATTTACCATTCCTATGTTTGATTACAAAAGTGAAACTCTGCAAATATTCTACCCATTTAGCATGTTTATGATTTAATTTTGGTTTCTTTTTTATAAACTATAATGCATGATTATCAGAATATAACACAAACTCTTTTGGCAACAAATAATGTCTCCATTTTTTTAAGGCTTTTACAACAACATAAAATTCCTTGCCATAAGATGAATATTTCTTCTTTGCTTCATTTAGTTTTTCACTGAAGTATGCTATTGGTTTATGATCTTGGCTCAGAACTGCTCCAATCACAATTCCACTAGCATCATTTTCAACCTAGAAAACTTTCTCAAAATTTGGTAAAGCCAAGACTGGTTTTTCAGTGATTTTTTTCTTTAGCAATTTAAATTTTCTATCTGCTTCTTCTGTCCATTTGAATGGTTTATTAGTTTCTCTGATTGTTTCTATAATGGGTGCAAAAATATGACTAAAGCTTCAAATAAATTTTTGGTAGAAACTTGCAAGACCATGGAAGATTCTTACCTCAAATATGCTTCTAGGAGTTGGCCAATTTACAATTGCTTGGATTTTCTCCGGATCCATTTTCAACCCTTCCTTAGAGACTACGAACCCCAAATAAATTAGTTCTTCCTTCATAAAGTTGCATTTCTTCAAATTTATCAACAATTTTTCTTTTTGCAAAGTCTTTAGAACTAATTTAAGGTGTTCTAGATGCTCTTCTTTACTTCGACTAAAAATCAAAATATAATCAAGATAAACAATTACAAATTAACCCGTATATTCCTTCAAAACTTCATTCATCAACCTCATGAAGGTACTAGGTGCATTAGTAAGTCCGAAAGGCATTATTAACCATTCATACAAACCATTATTTGTTTTGAATGTGGTTTTTCATTCATCCGCCTCTCTCATTCTTAATTGATGATACCCACTCTTCAAATCTATCTTAGAAAAATAATTCGACCCACTCAAACAATCCATTAAATCATCCATTCGTGGTAAAGGAAAACGATACCTGATGGTGATTTTATTTATGGCCTGAGAATCTATGCACATGCACCATTCACCTCCTTTCTTTGGATTGAGTATTTTTGCTACAACACATGGACTGAGGCTTTCTCTGATCAATCCTTTATCCATTAACTCTTGGACTTGTATTCCAACTTCAGCATTTTCCTGCGGTGTTAAACTATAGTCTACTTTATTCAGCAAACTGGCTCCAAGGATTAGATGAATGTGGTGACTAATACTCTTAATGGGTGGTAACTCATTTGGAAACTCATCCACAACAATATCAGCAAAATCATTCAATATATTGTGAATTTCTTTAGGTAAATCTTCTAAATTTGTAGAACTTAAAATTACCTTGGGTCTCCCAAAAATAGCAAAATGCATCTCCTTGCCCTTCTTGACTTCTTGCACCAAGTTTTTTCCACTCATCAACATAACGTTGTTTCTAGGTGCTTCCTTGTCAGATTCATCTCTCAATGGCAACAATATATGCTTGCTCTTGTCTTTCTCAAGAGTATAAGTTTTTCTTCTGCCATCGTGTACGACTTTCTGGTCAAACTGCCAGGGCCTTCCTAGCAATATGTGACATACATCCATCGACATTACATCACATAAAATATCATCCTTATAAGTACCAATTTGGATTTCAACTTTACATTGTTCAGTTACAATAATTTGATGGCATTTTTGGAGCCACGATACTTTATAAGGAGTGGGGTGTATTGTTTTCTCCAACTTCAATTTTTCCACCATCTTTGTAGAAACACGGTTATTAGTACTACCACTATCAATTACCAATTTTCAACACTTACCCTTTGACTTACATACAGTTATGAACAGATTCTTTCTCTGAGTTGGTTCTCTGGCTTCCTTAGCTTCTTTAAGCAATATCCTTTTCAACAATAAGGATTCTATGGCTTCGGGTGGTTCCTCTTTACCTGCAGTCTAAGGAATTTCGTCCTTTGTTTCAGCAACATTCACGTTCCGCTAGGTTGCTGATTTATTGTGAGGACAATCCCATTGCACATGTCCCCATTCAGCACATGCAAAGCACTGAACATCTCTTCCTCCGCCTCTACCTCTCGACACAAACCTTCCGCGACCAGAATCTCCTCTTTGTGGTGATATGTTACTTGAACTCCCTTCCTCATTCTGGGAGTGTTGAAATTTGGGTTTAAATGTTCCCCTTCCTTTTGCCAGACTCTTACCTCAATTTCTCTGATTTTGTTTGTGCAACATCTTTTCTTCTGCCCTCAAATCTTCTCGATAGGCATCTTCAATCGTCTTCAAGTTTAATAAGTCGATCTCATCTTGTATTTCATAACTCAAACCATTTATATATCTAGCTACCTTTTCGATGTCATCTTCAATATGACCTGCCCTAATACTCAACTTATAAAATTCCTTAGTATATTCTTTGATAGTAATGCCTTTTTTCTTTAAGTTTTGCAATTGTCTAAAAAGATTTAATTGATAATATTTCGGCATAAACTTACCTTTCAGTTTACTCACCATCTTATCCCACTGCTTGATTTTGGGTTTCCCTTTTCGTTCCCTAGACAACTTTAATTGACCCCACCACAAGGCTACATGACCTTTCAATATTGTGGCTACAAACTTCACTTTCTTCTTGTCATCGACTTCTTCATAGTCAAAATATTTGTCTAATGAATTGATCCAATCCATTAGTACTTCCACACTAATATTTACATCATATAAAGGTACTTCTACCTTTTAGTACTTCCACACTAATATTTACATCATATAAAGGTACTTCTACCTTTGGTTTGCTACTTACCTTTGCGAGCATCTTCATGACTTTGGTTGCCTCGTTTTCTTCCTCCACTTCTTCGGTGGTCTCTTCTTCATCAACACTAGCAATTCCATCATCTAGCACCCTCCTCTGAGTGGTTTCCATGGTAGCCATTCTTCTACACAAGTGCCAGATTTCATCTTGCAAAATTGTTTTTGCTATAGGTCTCCCTCAACCTATCCCAGCTCAGCCTACTCCAACTCCTCTTCTGGGCGGCATTCTCTACAATTATCAAGAACAACTCAAGGCTCCAATACCAAAAATGATGTGGAAGAAAAAAAATTTCCACTTAAAAATTTATATAGTAAAATGTTCAATTTTACTAGGGCCCAAGTTTTACTCCAATCATGATGGAATTGATTCACCCCTCTTTATTTAATGTGAAATTCCAATTCTCTATCTAATTAAAAAAACATATGATAAAGATCTATATTTCAACTCTATTGATTATATAAAATTGGTTCCAAAAGCAACAGAATCCTTAAGAGATCACTGTTATACTTACAGTGATGGGAATCCAATTCATTTCTTTTCAGAATTCATTTAGAAAAAAAACGCAATATTTAATGGTTGGAATCCACCACTCATACAACTCAATACCATTATCAAAAAATGCGACCATGGGATATTAAAGCCCATGGTTCACCCCATTAACTCTGCTATCAAACAATCACAACCCAACAACGCATTTATCATCCCACAGTAAATGTTAACACAAAAAAAATTGAAGAAGTCTTTATTATGGATGGGACGCTAACGCAAAGAGAGTTTTACTTTGTATATATATATATATATATATATATATATATATATATATATATATTTATGCATATGGGATCATTTACTCGTCATTCCTAGAGGAGTTCACTATCGGTTGCTCTACATCACAGTGCATCCACTTACCACTACTGATCTTAATGCTGCCCATCCGCTTTAACGCTGCCAAGCTTAAATTCTTAACACTACCAATCCATTTCCAGTCACTTATGTCTAACGCTACCAATCCACTTATGTTTAACGTTTTCAATCAACACCGTCCTTGATTTAATGCTTCAATACACAGCGTCAGCCTTCTCATACGTCTCCCAATTTTGACTTCACTAGAAACGTAGACTCCAGATGCTTCCTACAATTTCCATATCAATGTATCGATACAAAGTGAAACAGAAATAAAATGAAAATATAGGATTTTGGAAAACAGAGATATATTGATTCACAAAGAAAATATGTCTTGAGCTTCCCTTTGCATTTATAATCTTCACACTAGCACCCCCCTAGTGTTTCTCCTCTACCTCCTATTATTTATACTTGAAATATTAAACTGTGCCTCTTAGAATAGGTTTCTTCTCGAATTTCCTTAAAAAATCACTACCTCCCTATTTTCAAGTGCTTATCCCTATGTTGGCTCTATATCCACGCAGGGAAAGAAACCAACTACTAATTTAATTCCTAATTTATTTAAACATAAAAACAAACTAGAAATACTCATAAATAAATAACAATAATAACAAAATAATTAAATATACTACTACTAATGTTTTCTTTGGATTAGCCACAACATGTGACCAAAATATCACATTGCTGGCTAAGTTCCCGATGCTCCTACATCAGTTTTGGATACTGAAGGCTGATGAGTCGCTTTAGAAACCGCAGGAGATGCGCTATGCTTCACCATTGTATCTGTGTCAATTACTTCAATTGTTTCTACTTCCTCATTTATAGGATTTAATTTTTTCTTCTTCCTGTACATCAATTTAAATTTAGTTTCAGTGGTATTTTCTACAGTGTATGATCCTTCTTATTTGACTCTTATTGAGTTCCTATCTTCTTGGCGGGAGTCTGCAAGATTTGAATAGTATCACCTTACTTCTCTGCCTCTTTCAAAGTGTTTTCCAACCATTCAGACTGATTGGAGTAATTCTCTATTTCTGGCTTGTATTCATGAACATAAGGAGTTAATCTACATTTAACTCTCAATTTGCTTATTACTCCTAAAGGATCATAGTACCATTGAAAACTCTGACTAAATTTAAAATCCTGCAAATAATTTTCTGCTTACGGACCAGAATATCTACTGTTACAAATAAAAGGACCAATCTCACTTTTTATTTTAAACCGTGTCCTCTTTTTGGCTGCCAAGAAATTTATTGCATCAAAATTAAGGATCTGCCTGATATATTCAAGGTAAAATAACCTCATTGGGAGGTATTTTGGTAGCTTATATGGAAGAAGATTAGATCCATATACCCTAATCTCTATATGGTTCGGATACAAGCACCAATATCCTATGCTACTATGTTCAGATAACTATGGGACCTTTTTAATTTCTTCACTGACTCTTGGTTGAATGTTGTTGTTCAGAATGTTGACCATTGGATTGATGAAAGATTCAATGAATTTTTTGTATGTGAATTTTTTTGAATCCTTCCTGAGTAAGGAAGTCAAAAATATTACTGACTGTAGATTACCTTCAATATCAAGTTTCTGAAGGTTGAAGGAAAACTTATCAGACTAGAAATATAGAAACATATGGAACAAGACTGATGAATACTTGAAAACACCTTCTTCAGGCATTTTAACAAGTTTTTCATGCATTGTGTCAACAAGGCACTGAGAAAAATTGAAAATGGTAGTAGGAGGCTGACCATCTCTAAAATTACACACGAAACGTAATATTGAAGCATCAACATGCTCATCTATGAAATGACCCAGAATAAAAGACAACATGCTAATGATATGTCTGTTTCTTTCAGAAAATATTGCAGATGGGTAAGGAGGATTGGTCTTGGGAGTCTCTACAGATGAAGGAATGAATGTCTGAAATATCTGGAACGTCTTGGGGAAGTCCAGATTCAGGTATAACTATGTAAGGGCCTCAATAGATAGACGATTTTAATCTGGTCTAGGTTGGATTTGCAACATTTGGTTAATTGACTCAGTTGTTATAGTGAGCATAATTTATTTTACAGGGGTTATTAGGGATCTTTGATAAAGGAAATAGCAATATTGACAAATTCTAATCACTTCTGGGCACTGGAAAATTTTTGGGACAACATACTTAGGTAAATTGGATTCCCAAATGAAAAATTCATCAGCTTGGTCAATGGATTTGTCATGTCTCCAGTAGTGGAGCTCAAGAAGATTCAATTCAATGACAAGGTCAAAAATTTTAAAATCACTATCTGCTAAGGGGGTATGTTGTACATCTACAACAGGAGGTTGTAGGGGATTTACAGTTACTATTCCTTGTGAAGCCATTATTTGTTTGATTTGTCAATGAATTATTATTTTGACTTACGAAAACAAGTTCAGGCCTTTAGGAGCACCTCTGAAAAATTAATACAATCTTCAGAAGGATTTAGGATGAAATAGGGGCTTATCCTCTGGACTACAATACTTTAATTGATCAAATTGTACTCTCTGTGACCAAAAATAGCCTTTAGACTTCACAAATTCTATGAAAAGAGGACTAGGGTCTACAGAAAAAGTATTGGAAGGAAACATGGGCTTTATTTTGGTTTACAGAGGCTGCTAAATGATTCAATTACTTATTACTCTCTTACTGTAAGTACATGCCTTAGTATTTCAGGAATACCTTGAAAAAACGAAGTTTTTTTGATTGGAGAAGGGATTCTGAGGTAGTAGAGGTTTTCTGAAGTTCATTGGTCTTTATAGTGCTTCGTATGGATTCTGCAATGTCTTTGATAGCAAATTTCTTGAATTTTGGTTGAAAAAGGCTTGATTACAGGTTGGCAGAGTAATCTTTGGCTGGGAAAGAGGTCAACAGAGCTATATTCACGCAATTCTAAACAATCGATTGGTAACATACAATAAATGGTGGCTTATGGATTTTTAACCAATCAATGGTTAACTTTAATGCGTGGGGTAATATTCAAATGGGAGTCTTATGGTTGCAACGGGTAGGAATAAAACTTGTGTTTTTCTCATAGGCCGAAGGCGATAGGTAGTATTTTTTCTGAGGATGTGATGCAATGAAATGTTGACGCATTGCAAGGAGTGGGGATCTAAAAACAACTCATTTCACAAGGTTGGGATGTGGTTAAATATTTGGCTATCGGGGATGCAATAGGAGATATGGGTCATCGGATCTGATCGATTGCGATCTGACGGTTGGAAAATAGCAGGAATTTTCGGGGATTTCAATAGGCATGTGATAGTGAATGGGGCCTAGGATAATGTCATGTGATAGGTTATATGTGTGGTTTAATATGTATTGGGGTTATAAGATAGGATCGGGACATATTAAATGTGAACAAAACCATAGGTTATAATAAAATAAGGGTTGGGGAAATATATATATATACATGAATTAATTATATACGGGATACATGTATATAAAGGGAGCTAACATATTAATGTTAGTTAATAAAATGTACACGCGGGAAGATTAAATATGTGCGGGAATGTATAATACAGGGGGAATCTAAAAATACACTAAGTATAAATAACATTGGGGTGGGTTTTCATAGTGGGACCCCATATATGTTTTTAAATAAATACTTATGATTAATGTATTTTTGGTGTTTTTGGTGTATTTTTGAATAAAGGGAAATTAGTAAGGGGAATTTTTACTTTTCTAAAGCTAAATGTGTTTCAGACTAAGGAAAATGGATTTTTGTAGGGAAAATGGGTGAATTAAGGGGAAAAAGATAAATATGAAGGGGAAGGGGTATTTTTACAAGGAAAATGAATTTAGAGAGAAATTAGTAAATATGAAATGATCAATTTTTGCTGTCCATGCCTTGTGAAAACTGCTTCTTCTTACCCATCAGCTATCCTAACATTTTTTTCTTCACTTATTTCGATGCATTTGAGCTTTCAGACCCTTATTCATTTTTATTTTAACAACAAACTATCTAATTCTAACCTTATTACTTCCAAGGGCTCAGATTAAATTATTGAGCTCCTTATTACTCTCTACCTAACTACTGATATGCCAAGATTAAACAATTTGACTAGATCTTTATTCTCTATCTATCAGCATGAAATTTAAGACCTGAAAGATCAAGATTAATTAGTTTGACCTTCATGGTTTGTGGAATTTTTTACAAGCTGCACACAATATTATTTTGCAAAGAAAAGTAAAAAGTAAAGAGTAGTGGCATTTGAATTTGCATCACTTTCATGATCTATTCTATCTCTTTTTTTTGTTGGGGTTCATTTCTTATATTTTTTTATGTTTTTATTTCAGTCCTTTGATTTTTATTTTAGGACTTTTACCCTCTTTACATTTTTTATTTTTAATATGGGAAAACAATTTTGGAGAAAGAAAAGTATGTACATATTACAAGACTAATCATAGTCAATTAAAAATTATGAATCCTATTATTATAGCACCCTAACAGAATGTATGATTGTAGAAATGTTAGAGGCTGGTATAATTCAACCAAGTCAAAGTTCTTTCTCTACTCCAATAATATTGATGCGCAAGAAGGATGGATCATGGCACATGTGTCCAGATTATAGGGAGCTCAATAAGCTCTCTATTAAAGTTAAATTTCCCATTTGTGTGATTGATGAATTATTGGATGAATTACATGGAGAAATTTATTTTTTCAAGTTGGATCTTCATTGAGGATGCCATCAAATTAGAATGAAGATTGAAGATATTCCGAAAAAAGCATTCCGAACTCATGAGGGTCATTATTAATTTTTGTTGATGCGTTTTGGCCTTACCAATGCATCTTTTAAATATCAAGGATTGATGAATTCCATTTTCAAACCCTTCCTTATAAAAATTTTGTTAGTATTTTTTGATGATATACTAATCTAAAATAGATCTTGGAAGGATCATGTTCAACATGTTGACAGGGTGCTCAAAATATTTGAGGAGAAACAATTATATGAAAAAACATCCAAATGTTTCTTTGGAGTACAAGAGGTGGAATATCTGGGTCTATTGTATCTCAGGATGGTGTTAAGGTAGACCCTAACAAAATTAAATCCATTAAGGAATGGTAATTTCCCACAACCATAAAGAAGTTGAGTGGATTTCTCGGGTTAACAGGGTATTATCGCAAGTTAGTTAAGAATTATGTGAGAATAGGAGCACCTCTAACACCATTATTGAATAAAGATGCATTTTCATGGACTCTTAAAGCAAATAAGGCTTTTTAACATATTAAAGAGGCAATGTGCTTGACACCAGTCTTAGCTATGTCGGATTTCACAAAAACCTTTATTGTGGAATGTGATGCCTCAGGAAATGGAATTGGTGCTGTTTTAATGCAATAAGGAAGACCCATTACTTTTTAAATTCGTCGAATCAAAGGATAATATTTACATAAATTTGTGTATGAGAAGTAAATGTTGGAAATACTACATGCACTAAAGAAATGGTGACCTTACCTAATGGGAAGAAATTTCAAGATAAAAATTGATCATCATAGTCTTAAATAATTTTTGGAGCAATGACTATATTCAGAAGAGCAGGAAAAATGGTCACAAAGATGTTGGGTTATGACTTTGAAATAATCTACAAAAAAAGGGAAGCTAAATGTTGTTGCAGATGCACTATCAAGAAAGGATGAAGAGGTGGAAGCATGGTTTTGTGCCATTTATATTATCCAACCAGATTGGATAATCGAACCAAGGAATGAATGGAAGAATGAAGAAGAAGTGTGGACACTCATTCAAAGTGGTAGCAAGATCATAGTACATCTGATACATTTAGTTGGAAAAGTGATTCCTTATGCTACAAAGGACCATTTATATATTTGTATTCATTCCCAAATAGAACAAAAGATTCTTTTGGAATTGCACACCTCTCCCTTAGGAGGACACTCAGGATTTTAAAAAACTTACCACAGGGTGAAGAACGAGTTTTTTTGGGATGGCCTTAAATATGATATTCAAAAGTTTGTGGCAAAATGTTTGGTTTGCCAACAAAATAAAGTTGAGACAATTAAGACCCTGGGTCTTCTACTAACTATATCCATTCCAAGTCAATGTTGGGAGGAGGTTTCAATGGATTTTATCACAGGTTTACCTAAGTCCGAAGGAAAGAGTGTCATAATTTTAGTAGTTGATAGACTCACAAAGTATGCACACTTTTGTGAATTATCTCATCCATTTAAAGCAAGTACAATTGCTACTAAATTTATGGAAACAATTTAAAATCTACACAGAAACCCAAAGAATATTGTAAGTGATAGAGATCCCATTTTTATTGCAAATTTTTGGATGAAATTATTTTCTTCTATGGGTACTCAACTAGATCATAGCTCATCTTATCATCCTCAATTTGATGGGAATAATGAGATAGTGAGCAAATGTCTAGAAGGATATCTTCATTGTTTTGTATCTGATAAACAAACACAATGGGTCAAGTGGTTACCTCTAGTTGAATGGTGGTATAACACTTCCTTCCATACTGCATCAAAAATGACACCATTTATGGCACTTTATGCATATCATCCACCATCCATCACATCAACTTTAAGAGAAAATTCTAAGGTTCAAGAAGTGGAAGATCACGTCGAGAATCAACAACAAGTTCTCCAACTCTTAATGGATAACCTAAATTTGGCACAAAATCAAATGAAATGACAAGCAAATCAACATCACAGCGAGAGAAGTTTTGATGTAGGAGACTGGGTATTTTTATGACTACAACCATACAAACAAATGTCCCTCAAACAAGGTAATAATGATAATAAATTGTCACCAAAGTACTATGGTCCTTACAAGGTGTTGCAAAATATTGGTACTATGGCATACAAATTGGAGCTTCCTGCTTCGTCTTGACTACACCCAATTTTCCATGTTTCATGCTTAAAGAAGGCTGTAGGTGAAAAAATTACAGTTCAAACAATATTTCTATAACTTGATGAGTAAGGAAAAATCATATTGAAACCTAAAGCAATCATGGCAATAAGAACCTGACAGCTACAAAATTGATCAATTTTAGAGTATCTCATCAAGTGGAAGAACTTACCCATTGAAGGTTCCACATGGGAGGAAGAGAATTTTATACGAAAGCATCCAAAGCTACTCAATCATTGAGAACAACAATTTTTTAAAGGAGAGGGGCATGTTAGGTCCCTATATTACTAGTGTAGTCCCTTATTGTTGTTAGTGTATACCCCTTATTCTTATTTTTGTACCCCTGTAGCCCCCTTATTGTTATTATTGTGCCCCATAAAAGGTTACTATGGTTTTTGTTGTGCCCTTACATTATTATGGTTAGGTTAGATAGGATTCTATTGTGACCCCATGGACTCCTATATATAGAAAGGAGGTTTTGTCATTTGTATCATCAAAGAATTTTTCATTTATGTAATGTAAAGGAGGTTTCCCCCTCGAAGTGGCAGAATTCTAAGGTGTTGATCTCTCTTTTCTTCTATTTTTGGAGCTAGTTTCATAACACAAAATTCATAAGTCAGTGATAGTTTTCTAAAATTGGTTGTGTTGAATGTATCATGCACCAAAATAACCCTAGATGTGGCTTTTAGGTTGTTGTTTTTGATGAGCTTAAAGGTTTTGTGTAAGATCCAAAAAAAACAAAATGATCAATATATTTGATACATTTAAGAGCTCTAATATAATATTTTCAACAAAACATCAAACATAGAAGAGATCTAGAAAGCATAAATGCCAGTTTGATAACATAGAAACCCTTGCTAATGGTATGCAAGGCTTCCCATAATATGATAAATCAAAACATTGAAGCAAAATTGAGGACCAAGGATGGATCCATGAGACAAATCAAACACATGGGGTCTTCATCCCTGGGATCAAATGAGAACCTGCCATGCCAAGTCCTCAATAAAACATATTAAGATAGATAAACTCAGGATGATCCAAATTCCTAGCTCATATCCCCTTTAATAGGCTCGAGGGACTCTCTAGAAGCCTTATTTTATTATTTTCCCTTGGAAAACGAAGGCAAATACTATGGGAAAATCCCATGGGTAAATACCATGGTAAGTACCATGGGTAAATTCCATCTATTTTGACCACATCAATAAAAGGGAATATTACAAATATTCCTACCCAAATATTGCTTGCCCTCGAGTAATCCACTTATCTCAAAAACAGAAGCATTTATACATTGATATGAGGATCCCATACAACCTAGTGTGTTATTCCATCCCTCCTTGCTAAATGACCCTGAGTGGATCGTTTGATACTTGGATCCCAAAGAATCCTCCACCCAAGCCTTCCTTCGATAGATTCACCTCGATCCCAAACAATCCTCTGGCCAATCCTTCCTTCGATAGATTCACCTCAATCCCAAACAATCCTATTACCAATCCTTCCCCCAATAGATTCTCCTTGATCCCAATGCCACCTAATTCCTGGGACATGTTGGTTATGATACCATCTCAGTTTCCATCACTTCCCCTGCTTAAGGGCCTAAGATGAAATATTCCCTTGGCTGAGAGTATCCTCCTAGGAATCGTGCCATAAATATAGTTCCAACTCATAATCTCTCACCAATATGATGCATGAATTATTTCACATGGAATAAGTCTACCACACTGACGTTACATGATGCTTAACTCATGCTACTCCACCCGATCACCAAACATGATTCGTTTTTATAAATCTGCCCCTACGCTCCTTAATGTGTAAATGTGGCTCGATAGTGTTTTAAGATCTATCTATGTACTTTTGTAGAGGGCTATTATGGAAATCCAAATTGTACTCCTCTTACTGCCTTGTGAGGGACTTGAGTCATTTCTCAACACTAGACAACTTGGACATTGATTCGACACTTACCCCTATGGGCTCCTCAATTTTCCTATTCTCCTGTAAGATAATGTCTCAAAGTATCCCAAATTTCTTCTTCAACATCATAATATCTATCTTGAAATGCATATCCTTTTCCAAAAATTCCTCTATGGGAAATTTTGGTGCCCTGTTGAATGCCTCTATACCCGTCTGCATCGGATTCTAAACTATCATAGCTCCCACTTGAACCTTTCCTTAACTCTCTAGAAATGGATCATTCTGCACATTGTGTCCATTGTGCTCCTCCTCATGATCTTTCTCATCATTTCAGCTCACTACCATTGGCTCATCACTCTAGTTTCTCGGCCTCCTACATATTTTAAGATAACATGTTGTTCATCTTCTTGAGTTGTTGAAAATAAATGCGCTGGTGGACTACAATATATACTTGATTTCTCATATCCTTTAAGGAAATCCTCTTAGAGACTTATGGATTCCTTTATATAGGAGTCTACCTTATCAACGCCATTAGGTATAGTTTCCTCATGCACTTCTGAATGCTTGTCATCCTACAATTCTCCGTGAATAACATCGTGTTGTTGTTCACCATCTCGGAAATCAGTAGATCCAACTATAGAAGACTTCCCGTGATATTTAAGGATCTCCTCTTATTCTATCCTTTTTGACTCCTTCCTATCATTTGGACATGAATGGTTAGGTTCCCTTGCATATAAATCACATTCCTCTCCTCCTTAGTTCATTATTACTATAGGTTTTGTTCTTGCTTCCTCCATCAGTCCTTCTCAACTCCTTCCTAGTCAACACCCTTCTAAGAAATCTTATGTTTTTCCTAACCAACTTCTCGACTAGATCATACGTGGTTGGTAATACCATTGGTTCCTTCCTCTAAATTGCCAGCAATTTGTATCTTGGTATATTTTAGATGTCAACATATCAGTTTAACAACAAGGACACAGTATTTTGCATGCATGTATTGACATAGTCTGAATGAGTTCGTTTAATACTGGTGCAAAATTTTTGTAGCGATTGATTAGTTTTTGATTAGTTATAGAATTTTGTACTGCTTTTGAAAGGTAGGAAGCATGATGTTCTTCAACACTTGAAGGGTTTCTACTATTATTTGGATTATCTCCCTCATGATATCATTGTTGTAAGGTGGTAGTGGTGATGTTACAACTATGATCCTATTGAGATAAGAATCAACTATGAGTCTAACCTTTTCACAAGAGTGCTCTAGAAACATGTGTTGTATCAAAGCAACCATTGATGGATTCAATTCCCAGCCCGACCTTTTCCAATTGATTTCTTTATCAGGGAGAAAGCCATATCTAATGAGTCCAATAGTAAGAGTACATCTTCCAACTTTGTATACCACAATTTTGATCCAAGTTCAAAGAGACACTTGCTTCTTACATTCTCCTTTCGTATATCCTTTGACTACTGACGTATAGCATGGAACTTCTAAGAGAAATGTCTATTTTTCTACTCTTGCTTTTGATTTATAAGTTGTTGCCATTTTTTATCCGTAGAAGTATTGTAGCCCAAAGGATCAACCGATGTATTACTATGTTTATTGTTGAGTAATTTACAAAGGTAAAGTGATGACATTATGTCTTGTCATCAATGGATCTCAAAGTTTAGCCTTCTTTCTCTTTCAATAAAATCAATTTACAACCCTTTGAGACACTGATCTCTAATATGATTGAAAGGAAACAATTGATAAATCTTCAATCTCCTTACAATTTGGACTTTGAATATAATATTGATAGTTAAACACAACAATATATTCCTCTAGATTCGCTCCCTTTAATTTGATGCCAATATATGGCATAAATACACTATGGCATGAAGAAATTGGACAAAAGAATATGGCAAAGATATTCCAAGCTATTTTACACCCCACTTTTTTTTTTATCTCACTAAAATAATCACCTCACTTTATTTTTAATAAGCCTCTTCAACACCATACACCATTAAAGATATTATGCTAATACCCAACACCAAGCCCAAATCAAACATAATGTATTATATCCATTCCACCATAAAATAGACCCAAGAAAAAAAAATCAAACATAGGATCATATTAATATGTGAGTGCCCAATAATTTACCAATATTTAATTTACTATTCCTCCCGCCACTTATCTATCAGTCAACGATGGTGGTTATTCATGCTGGAGATAGTTTTGGTAGCTCCTGCGGTTATGGTAATTCGCATCTGATGAGGCTGACCATTTCAAGTAACGACCAGGTGGCTCCTTTGATCATGGTAGGTTTGGCGGTGAGGCGAACGGATTTAACGAGAATGACGCTTGGGTCCTTTATACGATCATAGGTTTGGTGTGACAACACTTGGCAATGTGTCTGATGCTAAGGTTATGTCAACCAATCAGCAGGTTGCTCGACACTCTCCAAATTACTTGCAAAACACCTGCTTTTATTCTGCCTTCCACTAGAACAGATAGGAGTCATCTAACGAGCCGGAGGAATTGCCCGGACGGTCAAAATTGGCCGGAATTTGGGCCAAAAAAATTTAAAAAAGCTTGCAGAAATAGTGTTTGAATCCTGATTTTGACATTGGAAATGGATTCAGCACCATCAAAAACCTGTAGGACACTCAAAATATTAAACTTTGATAGTTATAACATGGATTTAGAAAAATTCCTGCCGGATTTTCTGAAAATCTTATCGAAATTTTCATGATTTTCAGGGCGATTCCTCTGGCTAGTTAGACTACGGCGAACAGATATGAGGCTATGTTGCGACCTCCAAGCCTTTCTGCTTCCAGAAATGTCCTCAACCTATTTACGTTAACTCTCCGTCAATGATAGATCCTTAGCTCCCATATGGTGTGCACAAGGGGTGGTCTTTCAGCCAAGTAATTTTGATGTATGGAGTATGGCTACCCAATGACATGCCAATTCAACTTGAATTTTACCAGTTTTTAAGAGCTATGAAAGCCTCTTTACGCTAGATGAAAGATGGTTAATTTCAAGAACCATACACTTGGCCCTTCCAAAGGAATGCAGATAGAACTTTCAGATAGATATTGGTCTATGAATTCTTTTCTTATGATCCAAAAAAAATTCGGATAAATATTAGGCCACAATTTCTATACTTTCTGCCCGAAAATTTATTAAAATAATATGTTCTTTAAATATTTTTCGACCTCCAGTATTCTCTTAGATAATTTTCTCTGTCAATTCGACCTGAACTAAGTATGAACTCGACCTTTTCTCTGGCCCTCCTCTATTTAGACAAAGAGGATAGTGACGCCAGCTCAATCCTTCACAAAACCTTTATAACCTAATCTGATCGCTATATATAACTACAATAGAATATGTATATTTTTCCCTCAATATTGGCCTATAGATGGATATGGCTCTATGATGTGTGCGGCTTATCACCTTCGACCCCTTGACACTCCATCGACTTGGTTGGCGACCCTCGAACATTTTTTCATTTCCTCCACGACACTTGTGATCATCAACTCTACGGAGGCATGTAAAAAATTTGGTATGTCAATCGAGTGCATACAAATAAATTAAAGCTTCAATAATAAAATTTATTTATTACAATACATCTTAAGCACATATCTATAAATTGGATGAGGGCATAAAAAGGCGTATTTAATAACAAAAATTAATCAATAAATGAATCATCAACCATGCCAGTGTATGCGAATCTCAAGCTCTAATTGGTGACATCGTATATCTGTTGAAGAAAGGCACTTGACAAAATTCTTGGCCCATATCTTGGGTATTCCACTAATGTGTGGATCTATTATGCTTCTTCTTCTCTCTACAACTCAATGGCGCGACCCTTGTGGCCTCTATTAATGGCATATTCGCCCCATAATGGCCAAACAATATGCTCCACAATAGCTCCACGCCCCCCTCTGTATGGCTCCTTCGCGCTTCCAATAACACCACACCACCTTGCAGTGTGCTTGCCACCTTTGGCATGTCAATTCCCCCCGATACAAGGGCTTCAATTCAAATTTAAATACCCCACGTGCTGACTCTCGATCGTAGATTTATTCAATGGTTCCCCATAGTAGTGTTCTCTTCACTGGTTATATATTGGAAACATCTTGTTTCTCGCATGGATCTCCAGCGAGGCTCGAGAATACCCTAGACTTGGTTCACCTATGGGTGCGATCAGATCTTCTACACTGTGGAAATCCCTATGCACTATGAATTTATGGAAAGGCTTCATCCTCCCAACAATTCAATGTAAAGACCACTTTGGTCTCGATCTAGGCACTTGTTATGAAATCATACTTAGAAACCCAACAAAATAGCCCTCAAATCCTGGAAATGATAGATGTGAAACCCCAGGAAAAAGTGTTTTTGTTCCTTCTCTATTTCTTCTTCTTCTTCTTCTTCCTTTTTTTACTGAAAACCTTTATAGATCTGATCTTCAAACTAGTTGTAGGTAAATTTCGTAATAAATCAACTAGGGTGATAGTACATACCACCGAAGATGGCAATGTCAGCTAGGGTGAGAATAAAACTCACGGAAGTCCCCTGCACAAAGAAGCACAACTCTAGTACCACTATAACATCCCAAATAGAAAAATGATTAAGATATCTGATACATTTAAGTGCTCTAATAAAATAATTTCAATAAAACATGAAACACTGAAGGGATCTAGATTGAAAAATGAAACCACTTATTTAATTAATTACAACAAATAATACATGGCAGATTGATAACATAGAAATCATTTCCAATGGCATGCAAGGTTACCCATCAAATGAGAAATCAAAACATTGAAGTGCAATCGTGGACCCATGATGGATCAACCAGAAAAATCAATCCCTCGAGGTTTTCGTCCCTGGGATCAAAGTAGAATTGGCCATGCCATGTTCTCAATAAAAAACAATAAGAGAGATAAACTCAGGATGATCCAAATGCCTATCTCCTATCCCATTTAATAGGCTCAGGGGGTTCTCTAGAAACCTAATTTTATTATTTTCCCTTGAAAAATGAAGGCAAATACTATGGGCAGATCTGATGGGAAAATAACATGGTAAGTACCATGGGTAAATTCCTTCCATTTTTACCACATGAAGAAAATTGAATATTACATTATGTGTGTGTTGATTTGTGGAGAGTGGCCCTTGTACTTGCGATGTTTGTAGTGATTGATGATGATACTGCAACTATCAATCCCGCTAGGGAAGATACTGTAATGCATGGTGGCAATCTTGCAAAGTCTTGTCAAGAGGGGTACAGTTAGAGGCATCAAAGGTACCTTGCACTTTGCACAACTTTCTCAATTTTACTTGTTTATTAGTGATTCTGTAAAACCAACTTTCCCAATTTATAGGAGTCAGTCTTTGTTTAATTTGCATTTACATAGCTTTCTCAATTAACATGTCCATGGATGATTCCGTGAAACCAATCATCGCTATTAGCTATTGTAACAACCTGTTGTGGTGAAACACAACCCCCTCCCCCCCCACCCCCCCCCCCCGCCATTTTTCAATTTTAAATGAAAAATAGGGACCCTTTTAAACGATCACTTGATATTACTACTATTAAAATTTGAAAATGAGGAAAGGCATAAATGAGTTCGATTTGTTCTTATTTATCTATATTAATTTGTTTTGACCTCATTCGGATTAGTTGTCGTGAAATGCAATTGCTTGAAGGCCTTTTTATTATCCCATTGGTTTGATTTTAGATTTCTTATAATTTGTGAATATTTATCATAGGGACCCTTCATTTTTTCAACTCCCTCCTTTGAATGAATTTTAGAAAATTCTTGATTTTTCACTTGGCTGAGAATTTTACGATCATATTGGTTCTGATCATATTTTCCATACATTTGCGTTTTATCATTATGATTGATGATTTTTTATTTTCGGCACCCCATTGCTTTCTTTCACATTCATGGAAACATTTTTATATTGGTCAATTAAAGACAAATGGGAACTTTTGGTTGTCACATCACCTCACATTTGGTATTTGATTGCACTAATTGGTATTCTTTCTAGATGGTTTGGCACATAATTCCACATTCTACTTTTGGTCACATACGTTGTTGTCTCTTGTACTTATTTTTATACGGACATCAAAAAATGAGTCTAATGAGATAATATCATATTGGTCACTACATCATATGTATAATAAATTTTCTAATTCGATCATAAATTAAGTGATGAAATTTTATTCATCTCTTTAAAAAATCAAATTTACATTTCATAAAAAGAAAAATAACATCAAAAGTAAAACCTAGATCTAAAACTTCTAAAACCCATGTCTAAAAACTATCCACATTATTTAAGACCTAGGTTATAGTATAAGATCTTAAAAATTAAAACTAAACATATAAAACCTTAAACAAAAACCCAAATCATCTTATTATACCATAACCGCATGTTAAAATATGTGTCAAATAAACCACCGCGGGAATGTTTTAATTGACAAATGTATCGGAATTTATGTTTAACATTTGTTATCACCACAGGGACCGCCAACCAATCACACGAGATGTGTCACGTTTTAATCGCAATGAATAAATGAAGTCCGCCAAGTGTAACCATCGAAGTTTGTCTACCTAATCACATGCAACAGCCCATTCGATGCATGCAATTATGTTGACCACCAGGGTTTTGATTAGATCATAAGTTCTATTTTGGGTTTAAACAATTAATTTCAGCGTGAAGGTGTTGGGGAATTTTTATCCCTAAACATAAGGATATGTATGGAGAGAGGGATTTGAATCCCTTATCTCATTTTTAGCTCAACAAATTTTATTTTGGCAAACAAAAGTTTAAAACAGCCTTATATAAAGCCATCATAAATACATTGAAAAGGGGGAAAATTCCTTGAAATCAATTTTTCAACGGTTTGAAGGAGACGCTACAGGATCACAAGGATAAGGGATCGCGATCCAGCATAGGGGATTCTTTGCTATCATTCAATCTCCACTTACGCATTTCTGTTTTGTGTAGAGGAGGTGATTGTAAAGATTGTATGAGAGTTTTTGGCCTTTGCAATATTGTTTAGCATTTCTTCATGTAATAAAATCATAGGTCTCAAATTCTCAATGACTACATATTTTATAAGCAAAGCTTTGGCATTATTTTGAATTTCCATTCATGAGTATTTCTACCTGAATGTTGAATTTTTATTAGTGTCCAAGTTTTGTAATTGATTTCGATTTCTATTCTAAAATATATTTCTTATTGATACTTAACATTTCTGTTGGTTCAATTTTGATATGATTTGAAGCTTTGCAGGAGCTATCTCCAAGAGGCAGAACGAGATCAGATCTATAACGAACTCACTGTAATATATTTGAAATTAAATAATAATTTCTTATATTTAATTCGCAAATGTATTTTTCTTTTATCTCATTAATTAATATGAATTTCTTCTTTTAGTTAATGAAAAGTACATGGCGAATTCAATCATAAACCAGTCCTTCCCCCTATTTTATAATCGATTTCGATTTCTATTCTAAAATATATTTCTTATTGATACTTAGCATTTCTGTTGGTTCAATTTTGATATGATTTGAAGCTTTGCGGGAGCTATCTCCAAGAGGAAAAACGAAATTGGATCTATAACAAATTCACTGAAACATATTTGCAATTAAATTATAATTTCTTATGTTTAACTCGCAAATGTATTTTTCTTTTATCCCATTAATTAATATGAATTTCTTCTTTTAATTAATCGAAACTACTTAGTGAATTTAATCATAAACATGTATTTCCCCTATTTTTATTTAATTTTCTCTCGGATTAAGAGAGGGCTATCCCATCTTAGTCTGAGATAGGATTTTCATTTTAGATTAATTTGATTTGTAAATGATCTTAACATAAAATTCCTCTTTGGTTGAAAGCAAACATCTTGATTTTCAGTGGCACAATCCAGTCATTAGATTAGTCAAACTTCTATGATTGAGTTTAATCATTATTCAAAATACTAAAAAATCAATCATTAGAACTAATGTAACATCTTGTAAATTAATTTATTTGTTTTTTAATCAATAACACATAACATTAGAATTACTTTTATTTTCTTTTTTTTAGAGTTAACTTTAGCATACTAGTTATTAATTAGTTTTCTAACATTAACTTTCAATAAATAATAATAACCTAAAATAATTAGAATAATTTTAACTTTAAATATGATAGTATAGTTAACTAAGATATTATTAATTGTTTACTTAAAATAATACTAATAATATTTAGTTAACATTCATTTCATTGTTTATCATAGATATATTATAATCTCATAAGAAACTAGATTAAATATTTAAAACTATTATTAGAACTATATTAGTGATATTTAGGAATATATTATAGTATAAGGTATAATTATTTACATAGTATAGTTAGTTAATTAGCATAATAACATAGGATATATTAGTTTAGAATTGACATATGAGATAAATAGGAATACTTTAGCACTTAACAAAGACATTAATGATAAATGTAGCATTAACATTGTGTTATTTAGGATTAACAATTAATATTAATTTAATACTATAAAGACAATTAGGTTAGAATAGTTAGGCTAATTATAAGACATAATTTAGTTGTGGCTTGGCTGAGCCCCAGATCAACTTAAGAATCAACTCTATTACCTAATCAGCAAGAGGACTGATCTGATATCTCGTCTCCGTTAATGAATGAAAGTTATATTTTAAGTAATCAGAGTTTGAGAAAAGGTAACTGGACTTAATTTAACCAGTCGGAGCCACTTCTCCAAACGGAAAATGAGCTTCTTTAAGCTCTGTACTGGGTGGTTATCCCCCAATGTTGTTGCAGCGATTTTCGAGGCTTCAACATTTTTGGTGCTAGGAGAGCCTGAGCTAGTTAATCTATATGAATCTTGCTTTAACATTTTTAACTAGCCATGGCTCCTATTTGTATTCCTACATTGGGTCATGCTTTTAGTTCACGCAAGCCTACCAGAGGTATACCCAAGAGACAACTTCAATCAATAAATGAACTGCAATATGATGGTGAGAATTTCATTTCTGCTTTAGATCATGTTGATCAATTTATACATAAATGGAAATGTTTCAACATAACTAAAGACAATGAAATTTGTAGGTTATTCACTCTCACACTTCGAAGAAGGATTCAAGAATGGTACAAGATCCTCCCAGCTAAGCGTATTCACTCTTGGAATCACTTTATGAAGGTATCTTTTTTTGCTCATCACAATTACAGCTATGAGAAGTTGTGCTTAGAATTTGATGAATTTACAATATTTGATAATGAAATTGTTAGCGAACTTTCTGATAGATTTATGTTATTATGCTACATATTTCATTATGACGATTTACCTCCTAAGAAAATTTTGATTGAGAAATTTACTTCTGTTGTTCAAAAACTTAATATAAAAACTTATATGGAACACAAAGAAGAATCTCCAACATTAAATCTTGTTTCTATTATTGATCCTATTAAATCCTTAAATGAAAATTTTAATCTGTCTCAACCATCAACATCAGGAGAGAATCTTACATCTGAAGGCTTTTTTATGGTACCTCCCAATGTTTATGATAATGAGTCAAATTCAATAGAATCGAATTCTATACAACAACAGGATTTAAAGAACAATCATAACAATAATTCTTCTTTTGAAAATGAGCTAAAATATATTGCGATAACAGATGACACATCATTAATTCAAGGAAACAAAAATGATCATCTTGAAGAAAATTCACCTAAATTACATTACGATTATCATTATTTGCAACCTAATCATTGTATGTGTCAACGTGTTGGAATATTTGCTAGCTCAAAACTTAAGAATGAATTACATCATAAAATGTGAGGGGTATTTTTATATGATCAATTACTTATCAATATGAATATGGAAACCTTTATCCATCCTTTCTACAATATTCGAGATACTTACAAATCATTTGAAAATGATGTGATATTTAATAATTACGATATTCATGAGTTTAGATCAGTTAATAAGTTCAAAATTGCCCCCTTCCATTATGCTTTAGATCATCAAACTCTATTACAATTTTTCAATATTAATCATGAGTTGGTTAGTTGTCTTAATTCTAATGTATACATAATAGATTCCTCTAAGAATTTTCCTTCTTTTTCTCTTTATGACGACGATCAACGTCTCATAAGGGAAAATGACAATTTCTGCAAAAACCTAAAAATAATTGATGTTAATACTTCTATTGCACAATTTTCAAAAATAGAACCTTGGTGGATCCTTAAAGGTAACATCTCTAACCCTTTAGATTGTACATATTTCGATAAATTTTATTTTCAGTTAGAAAATCATTTTAGCATAAAATTTTCTAATTATAAATTTATTCTATTTTCATTCTTAACAATCAACATGTATAAATATTCTAGGATTTTTGTATATAGTTTAATAATTAAGATTTATATTTTTCTAAGACATGTAATGTATATTTTTGCAGGAAATAAAATTAGTGCTTGGTTACATTGGAAATATGACTATACCTAGTCATTTTCCTTCAAAAGGTTTAGACTTGGAATAAATTTAATTTTGTTTCATATTTTTGTTGTTTTCCAAATAATGCAATTATGATGAATAAGGATGGGACCCTATCACACACTTAGTTGGCATTCTTCTCATTTTTGAGGTTTTCATTAATAAAACAATTTTTAAATTTGATAAATGATAAACCCCACATTTTAAAATGTTAACTCAAATATAAGGTCCATTTCCACTTTTTACTCATATAATTGCAATAGCATTTAAATTTACATTTTAAATAATGTTTAATAAAAGGAATTCACAAGATAAAATTTCAAATGATGACATACAATATTTTATAATCTCACTTTATTCATATGTCAATTCATTTTTATATCATGTGAAGAATCCTTGTAGCATCATTTAGTTTTTAGATTCAATAAATCATGATTTTCAACATATCCAAACTTAGAGATAAATATTACTAATCTTGCCTATTTTTTATATACTCTTCGTATGAAGACATCAAGATTCACAAGGTAAATTGGTATGCATTTTTCTCAGGTCTATGTACATGTTGATCTTCATTTATCCTTTGTTCCTTTCTTTTATTTTCTCTTTTAGTTATATTTTATTATCCTTATCTTCTTTCTCTTGCAGGTTCTTATGAGTGCAATTTGAGGATTTGGTTTTGCTAGCGAAAGCAATTTAGAAAATAAAATCACCATGATTCAGATAGGGAATTCCTTTTCCTTTTCCAAAATTTTCTTTTTACCTCATTTATAATTCTTTTTGAAAACTAATTGTTAGTCTTACTTTTAAAACATCATCGTTAAAAGACTTACAAAATAAGTTTTAAACAAAATTGGAAAAAATTCCTATTAAATCATTTCAATAAAAATTTTAAAACTGCATCAATGCTTTTAAAATAGGAGCAACACTTAACAAACATCTTACAACATAAAATTTTTAATTTTAAAACATATTCATCATTTTATACTTTTTATCTTGTAAAGATGTTTCTCATGATCTATTCTCTTGATGATCTTGTTTATGGTTTGCTATCTTTCATTTAAATTGATTTGATTTTAATAAACTTAGGAACAAGATAACTCTTTTAAAAATAAAAAAATAAAAATAAACAAAAAACAAAAAAAATTACAAAAAATAAGTAAATAAATAAAAAAGACAATAACTTAACTTGATGAATATTTGAAAACACAAACTTAATGTTTTTGTCAAAACATCATCATCTTGTCTGAGTTGTTTTCTTAAAAGCTTGTTTGTCTTCATTCTTAGTTCTTTCATTTTAAATTTTTTCCCTTTTCAATAGAGTTCATTTCATGATAGATCATTTTCAATTACTTTGAAAATCCTCATACATATTCTTTTAGTGGTATTATCAACTGTTAGTAAGAGGAATTTTTCTATTCAACTTTGGTTTCATTCATGGGAAATTATTAACTCTATATTTAAAGATAATTCTAGGGTTAAAGAAAAAATATCGAGTTATTTTTCAAAATTGCTTCCATTCAGATTTTAATTTAAAACCCTAAATATTTATTTTATTATCATTTTTATGATCTCAAACTATAACATAAGAGTTTATTTTTACGACAGCTTATCTTAAAAATCAGCTTTAGCTAAATTAACACAAGCAATATCAAAAGTTTAGTTTTTAAACTCTTCCATGTCATCCTAAATCTCTTAAAGAGATAATTTGTCTCCCCATCTATTATCGCCAATTATCAGAGCATAAATTAAAAGCTACAAAGAATCTGAAAGATAGGGGGTCTTTGTACAGAGCCAACCTACCATGATCATAGGTTCTGATAATTATGACATTATCAATCTGATTAATAAATCAGGATAATGGCTTATGACTTCACGTTGTAAGACAAGAGGTCTCATCACGAGCCGGCTTGTTCATGACTATCAAAATTTGTGAATGGCATTGACATGATCTGGTCACCAAGCCAGGGCAATGGTTCTCAGGTTTTTAATAAAATAAAATTTTCTCTGAATATTTAAATATTAGATGGGATACTGACATATTGGGCTAAGAGGTAACCCTATCAAGGCTATGGACACCTGTTGGCAGCAGTGGTCCTACCTATGATTACAAGAGTTCATCTTTATCAAAATAACATGTTTGTGTTCCTTAAGTTTAGAGTTGTCATTAAATAGTTGTCCATAATTAGTTATCTTATAATCAATATTTACAAGATATGCAAAATGATAATATTTGATTTCACTTAAGAGTTTCGAAGAAAAGTATGAATCTTGGCAATTTGATTTATTTAACTTCTATTTCTTTTTCCTTAGAATTTTATTATCAATTTGAATAGAGATAACTGGTCCTTCCCAGTATGTCGCCATTTTGTGACCATTTTAACCCCCCCCTCCCCCATTTTTCAATTTTAAATGAAAAATAGGGACCCTTTTAAACGATCACTTGATATTACTACTATTAAAATTCGAAAATGAGGAAAGGCCTAGATGAGTTCGATTTGTTCTTATTTATCTATATTAATTTGTTTTGACCTCATTTGGATTAGTCGTCGTGAAATGCACTTGCTTGAAGGCCTTTTTATTATCCCATTGGTTTGATTTTAGATTTTTTATAATTTGTGAATATTTATCATAGGGACCCTTCATTTTTTCAACTCCCTCCTTTGAATGAATTTTAGAAAATTCTTGATTTTTCACTTGGCTCAAAATTTTATGATCATATTGGTTCTCATCATATTTTCCATACATTTGCATTTTATCATTATCATTGATGATTTTTTATTTTCGACACCCCCTTGCTTTCTTTCGCATTCATGGAAACATTTTCATATTGGTCAATTAAAGACAAAGGGGAACTTTTGGTTGTCACATCACCTCACATTTGGTATTTGATTGCACTAATCGGTATTCTTTCTAGATGGTTTGGCACATAATTCCACATTCTACTTTTGGTCACATACGTTGTTGTCTCTTGTACTTATTTTTATACGAACATCACAAAATGAGTCTAATGAGATAATATCATATTGGTCACTACATAATATGTATAATAAATTTGTTAAATCGATCATAAATTAAGTGATGAAATTTCATTCATCTCTTTAAAAAATCGAATTTACATTTCATAAAAAGAAAAATAATATCAAAAGTAAAACCTAGATCTAAAACTTCTAAAACCTAAGTCTAAAAACTATTTACATTATTTAAGACCTAGGTTATAGTCTAAGATCTTAAAAATTAAAACTAAACATATAAAACCTTAAACAAAAACCCACATCGTTTTATTATACCATAACCGCAGGTTAAAATATGTGACAAATCAACCACCGTGGGAAGGCTTTAATTAACAAATGTATCAGAATTTATGTTTAACATTTGTTATCACCGCAGGGACCGCCAACCAATCACATTAGATGTGTCACATTTTAACCACAATGAATAAATGAAGTCTGCCAAGTGTAACCATCGAATTTTGTCTGCCTGATCACATGCAACAATCCATTCGATGCGCGCAGTTATGTTGACCGCCAGGGTTTCGATTATATCATAAGTTTTATTTTGGGTTTAAACAATTAATTTCAGTGCTAAGGTGTTGGGGGGTTTTTATCCCTAAACATAAGGATATGTATGGAGAGAGGGATTTGAATCCCTTATCTCATTTTTAGCTCAACAAATTTTATTTTTGGCAAATAGAAGTTTAAAGCAGCCTTATATAAATCCATTAGAAATACATTGAAAAGGGGGAAAATTCCTTGAAATCAGTTTTTCAACGGTTTGAAGGAGACGTTATAGGATCAGAAGGAGAAGGGATTGCGATCCAGCAGAGGGGATTCTTTTCTATCATTCAATCTGCACTTATGCATTTCTGTTTTGTGTAGAGGAGGTGATTGTAAAGATTGTAAGAGTGTTTTTGGCCTTTGTAATATTGCTTAGCATTTCTGCATGTAATAAAATCATAGGTCTCAAATTCTCAATGATTGCATATTTTGTAAGCAAAGCTTTGGCATTATTTTCAATTTCCATTCATGAGTATTTATACTTGAATGCTGAATTTTTATTTGTGTCCAAGTTTTGTAATTGATTTCGATTTCTATTCCAAATATATTTCTTATTAATACTTAACATTTCTGTTGGTTCAATTCTGATATGATTTGAAGCTTTGCAGGAGCTATCTCCAAGAGGTAGAACGAGATCGGATCTATAAAGAATACACTGGAATATATTTGAAATTAAATAATAATTTCTTATATTTAATTCGCAAATGTATTTTGCTTTTATCTCATTAAATAATATGAATTTCTTCTTTTAGTTAATGAAAACTACATGGCGAATTCGATCATAAACCAGTCCTTCCCCTATTTTATAATTGATTTTGATTTCTATTCTAAAATATATTTCTTATTGATACTTAACATTTCTGTTGGTTCAATTTTGATATGATTTGAAGTTTTGCAGGAGCTATCTCCAAGAGGTAGAACGAAATTGGATCTATAACAAATTCACTGAAATATATTTGCAATTAAATAATAATTTCTTATATTTAACTCGCAAATGTATTTTTCTTTTATCCCATTAATTAATCTGAATTTCTTCTTTTGATTAATGTAAACTACATAGTGAATTCAATCTTAAACCTGTCTTTCCCCTATTTTTATTTAATTTTCTCTCGGATTAAGAGAGGGCTATCCCATCTTAGTCTGAGATAGGATTTTCGTTTTAGATTAATTTTATTTGTAAATGATCTCAACATAAAAGTCCTCTTTGGTTAAAGGCAAACATCTTGATTTTCAGTGCCACAATCCAGTCATTAGATTAGTCAAACTTCTATGATTGATTTTAATCATTATTCAAAATACTAAAAAATCAATCATTAGAACTAATGTAATATCTTGTATATTAATTTATTTGTTTTTTAATCAATAACACATAACATTAGAATTACTTCTTCTTCTTCTTCTTTTAAGAGTTAACTTTAGCATACTAGTTATTAATTAGTTTTCTAACATTAACTTTCAATAAATAATAATAACCTAAAAGAATTAGAATAGTTTTAACTTTAAATATGGTAGTATAGTTAACTAAGATATTATTAATTGTTTACTTGAAATAATAATAATAATATTTAGTTAACATTCATTTCATAGTTTATCATAGATATATGATAATCTCATAATAAACTAGATTAAATATTTAAAACTATTATTATAACTATATTAGTAATATTTAGGAATATATTATAGTATAAGGTATAATTATTTACATAGTATAGTTAGTTAATTAGCATAATAACATAGGATATATTAGTTTAGATTTGACATATAAGATAAATAGGAATACTTTAGCACTTAACAAAGACTTTAATGATAAATGTAGCATTAACAGTGTGTTACTTTAGGATTAAAAATTAATATTAATTTAATATTATAAAGATAGTTAGGTTAGAATAGTTAGGCTAATTATAATACATTATTTAGTTGTGGCTTGGCTGAGCCCCAGATCAACTTAAGGATCAACTCTCTTGCCTAATCAGTAAGAGAGCTGATCTAATATCTCTTCTTCATTAATGAATGAAAGTTATATTTTAAGTAATCAGATTTTGAGAAAAGGTATCTGGACTTAATTTAACTATTCGGAGCCACTACTCCAAATAAAAAAGGAGCTGCTTTAAGCTCCAGACCGAGTGGTTATCCGCCAATGTTGTTGCAGCGATTTTCGAGGCTTCAACAAAACCCTAGTGAAAATTCCATGTAATAACATTAAAAATAATAACCATGGTTGATGGGAAACTTATTCCAAGATGAATGATGGGAAAAACGTCATAGTGGGTGTTTGTTTGGTTTACTATGGCTAAGGAAATTGGAAAAGGCTTGGAAATGAAAAATGGCATATTTGGCACATTTACTTATGAAAATAATGGTCATTAGGAGAAAAGGGAGATGAAAGGTCACACGTTCCATGTGAGGAAGAAAATGGAGGAAAATAATGCAAAATGAAGAAAGTAGAGGCCCCTTCTATAAAAAGTATTATGAGGATCTTTTGGTACCCTTTTCCAATGAATTTTTGTGGCTATCTCATTATTCTCTCTCTCTCTCTCTCTCACTCTTGGACACTTAAAGTTTTGCAGCACTTTTGAAATGGATTAAAAAAGGAAAGAAAATAAGAAGTGGAAGAAAGCAAACAAGGAGGAGTAGGAATCAAGCAACTACATCGGGATTCTTTGCAGGTATTGATTTGCGTGTATAATTTCCTTGCTAGATTTGACATGCATGGTATTGCATGTGGTTCTTTGCTATCTTGGCATGGGTTTTTCTAGGTGTGAAAATGTATTCAGACTAGCCTTGCCATTTTTGGATAGCCATGGTGTAGTGGATTTCTCATGTTTTGGTTTGGATGGATTACCAAAAATATTCGAAGCTGAGTGAGGTGGATCTCTGAATTATTATAGAACTGTTTCATTTGTTGCCTCAATTTAGGCCCTAGTAATCCATTTTTATATTGCAGTAAATCCTGAGAGGTGGTGATTTGATCTCCATTTCAGGCATACGAATCCCAAGTTTGGGATTCTGGTAAATCCTAGAGAGTATGTCTTGGTTTAGGGCCTAGTTACCCCTTACTTGGAATTTGGGTTGCGGTGAAGCCTAAGAGACTAGGGGAGAGGAAAATTCCTCACAATTTAGGAGGAGAGAATCTAGTGGTATCCATGCTTGTGTTGGCCTATTGATTGAGTGTAGATCACGGTAAAACATGGTTTATGATTGATGAGGGTGAGGTGTTTTAGCCTCGGGATGCCCTAGTTTGTTCTTTCGGTTTGATTCCCACATTCATGCCTGGAATATTGTACGAGGGTGATTGTCTGAGGAGATATTTGGCTCAGCCAATATATGGTCAGATGGAACGTGGAAGTCCCATCTCCGGTTGGTTTTCACTCATGACTCAAAATCTCATTCCTTTTCTATTTGATGTATAATTGCATTGGTTATTTTGTGGATTATATTGTTATTGTATCTATTGTATTTCTACAGTTATTATGTTAGTTATAATCATGTACTTTATCAGCGATGATGTATGGTTCTATCCATGTTTTCACTTGTAAATGAATGCACAATGGATCTATGGTGAAATAGATTGTATTGTAGCTTATGATGTAAGGGAACAATGCTTCTTAATGAATCTCAGATAAGTATGAGTCTGCTATGTTTAAATTTGTTGTTTATACATGTACATGAAATTTTTGTGACATGTTTGATGAAATTCTTGTAATGGTTAGGAGGGGTCCAGATGAGTTCCTCATCATGTGATTGCTTTTGTACATTTTTTTTAATGTTATTTATCATTTCCTACAGTTTCATGAAGTTATGGGCAGTGACTTGGGCTTTGGGCCTAAAAAGGTGGCACAAATAATGGATTTGGAGTCATAGAACTGAAAAAACCACGCTAATTCTACTTCCTTGCCTTGGCATGCACATAGATACAGGATTTTGGATGCTACCTTGCCTTAGCATGCCCTCATCTAAGGCTCAAATTGGTCAAAACTTTAGTCTCCCTTAGGGTTCGGGGGCTTGGATGGTATGGTTACCTCTTGAGGATGTTTTTGATGTTGTGTAAGGTGTGTTTTTCTTGTTTCCATGGGTTTCACTTCCCTAAGGTCATATAGGAGGTTGAATCTCATATTGATAGCCTCTCGTCACATTTTTACCCCGGTTCACTAGTTACTTGGGTAGATGTGGGAAGAGTGTGTTACAAAGTGGTATCAGAGCATGGTTCAACCCTTCGACTATATGAGAAATGTGTTGGTCATTATTTTGTTGATTTATTATGTGTTTCTTATACCTATGGTGTATATCTTTGTTGCATCTGTGTTGTGTTGGCCATGGTGGCAGTGGTGTCTCCATAGGAGAACTAATCATGTTATTTTCAACATTTTTTCATGATTGTATGACTCATTTTGTGTTGTTTATTCTTATGTGTTGTTCGTGTACACTTTATTACATATTGCTACATGTTTAATATGCATTTCTTGTTTATGCTTGGTCACATATTATCCATTCTTGTGTGTTGTTCATGTGTGCTTTCTTGTGTGTTGTCATATGATGAACATGTATTGGTATGTCATGTTGGGTTAGATGTCGCTTATACTTGTGTATGGTTCTTTCTTATGACACTATAAGAAAAAATCACATTGGTGAGGGGCGAAAATGGTCACCATAAGCTCATTGGTGAGGGTCAAAAGAGTCTTCGTCACCAAAAACTGGACGTCACCAAAGGTGGCGTTGCTGAAAGTATAGGCGTTGTGGTGACATTCAAGGTCCGTCACTAATAATGATTTATAGTGACGGATAGTGACCATCACCATTTCATATGAGAAATGGTGACGGACAATAGCCTCCATCACCAAAAAATTGAACGTCACCAAAGGTGGCGTCACCGAAAGTATGTGTTGTGGTGGCATTCAAGGTCCATCACGAATATTAATTATAATGATAGATAGTGACCATCACCATTTCATATGAACAACAACATCTTTTTGTGATGGACCTTTCATGACCGTCACTATTAGTGTATATATATGGTGACGTTCATTGACCGTCACCATAAACTCATTGGTGACATCAAGGTCCGTCACGAATAATGACTATAATGACAAACAGTGACCCTCACCATTTCATATCAACAACAACGATTTATGGTGACGTACCTTTAATGGTCTTAATTATTGATGTGTATATATGATGGCCTTCGTTGACTATCACCATTTCATATTTTGGTGAGGTAAAAAAATGTCACCATAAGCTCATTGGTGATGGTCAAAAGAGCATCCATCACCAAAAACTGATCTTCTTCATTCCCTATGAATATCAGGGCACGATGGAATCGAACCACCAACCTCCTTCTTGTAAAGCAGGTGCTCTTCCATTGAGCTAGCACCCTTTAAAGAATTAGACTTTAAACTAGCAATTGCCCCTAAAGGTGCAAAGATACACCAAATGAATAAGAACCAGGAAAACTAAAAGAATTCAATGTCCTCGCTCCTTTTTTATTCTATGACACTCTACAATGTATGATCTTAATCTTTGATGTATTTATGCCAAGTGGTTATAATTTAATAGTAAATATTATATTCAGATAAAATAAATGAATAAGTGAGAAGGCCTTATGGGCTAATTTTTAATCCTTACACCAAAATCTCTTTATTCAAGTCTATGTAACAACTCGTTCAAAGTTCAAACGGAAGTAGATTTTAAATGGAAAGCCTAAAACCAGCTAAGTAGTTTACAAGTTAACATTTTGGATATAACTTCTGTTCAATTTATATGACAAGTTATGCCATAACCTTGAAACTATTTTCTTAGCTAAAAGACTTTCTTAAGTCAACAATGACAAAGAAAGATAGTCATGGCAATCAAAATTCTATTGTTTTTTTCTAATGAGGGTGCATGTAACTTGATAAAGGTTGTATGAGAGTATCAAACCATAAACAGTTTCACTAAAACATGGAAATGAAAATCTTGTTAAGCAACAAAAGTTTAGTTGAATATATGAAAAGCATTGAGCTAAATGACATAATTAAACTAAAAATAACTGTAAAAAATAAAATTTCCATCATATACCATCCGGTTTGGTTAGTTATTCAGACAGAGAAAGTGCAATTGCATGATCCAACTCCTCATCTTGATTATGTAATAGACCATCCTGAACAAAAATGTCCACATACAACAATCAATGTTATCGTATTGGTAATATTTTTGATATAATCTATCAAATCATGTACTATGTCGGAGAATAAATGGAAAGCACAACTAGAAATTTGAATAACAACATAACAATATAAATGAACATGCAATAGGAAAGTAAAAACTCCACAGTTTGAGAAATATGAACAATCCATGAACCTGTTATTATATATTGATATAGATAACGAAATAGAAATATAGATTTATGAAATTCAAGTATCACACAACAATGTATTGAACAAATATCAATATGTAAAATAGTATTTTTTACATTTATATTTACCTTGCAGAACTTCAGGAAAATTTTCAACAGAAATAGAGAATAAACATAACAACATGGACCTCAGGAGCAATTGTGTAGGGGATAAAATATGAAGGTAAAGTACTATAGAAGTATTCAAAGCAAATGATGAAAAACATATCTAGAAAGAACTGAGAACCCTGTAAAGTAAACCGCACATTTATTATCCTGACTAGTACACTTGCAAAAAAAGATCAGAATAAATTATGAACTATTCCACCAAAAAACAGTGATTTTTTCCACTAAAATACAGTTTCAAATTAAACACTAGCATGACACTAACTTTCTTAGAGCTAACAGATAGAATATTAAAGTTTAAAATACAATACACCCTAATGAATTAGGGATTACCGTGGCATTAGAGGGCACATGCCAAATTACATTGTCATCTCCAAATGCACCCCTACGTAGTGTCCATCTAACACTTTGTGACTTGAACCTTTAAAAGGCTTGCTCAGCCACTTCATCATTCAAGATTTATTGTGATTATGATGGTACAATGTGACCTTCATGTCCCAAATAACATGAGCCAACAATGAAAACCATAATTAAATTAATAATTCCTTACTAATTTAATCCTTGAAAAGACGAAAAACATGAATCCAAGAAAGAAAATGATAAGGTTCTCGTTAACCAACTATTATATTTACAAATATCGCAGAATTTTTGATTGGTTGTTTCAGAATTTAAAGCATTTTACTTATTCTCTCAAACATATGAAAAAACACTAAAATTACCAAGGTCATATTTCAACATAAATCTTGCAGAAAATCAAATTGCAACTATGAAGATATTATTACAAAAATCTTACAGAAAATCTGATTGCAACTATGAAGATATTATTACGAAAACCTTGCAAAAAATCAGATTGCAACTATGAAGATATTATTGCAAAATTCTTGCAGAAAATCAAATTGCAACTATGAAGATATGGTTTTAAATTTTAAAAATTATAGTAATAAATTCCATCTTCAACATGACTTAAAATTTTATATCATATTAGACAAATTTTGAGTCAGGGAACAAGTACAAGGTTCGGAGTTAAATACTTGCGTCAAGGACAAGGAGATATCATATACAACTTTCTGACTTGAGGTTTATCACTAGAGAACATAGTCTTGAGTCTTAAACTAGTAATTAATGAGGGAATTCTGGAAATAAATGGGTACAAAATGTGAATTCATCCCTCATGAGTCATGGCAACCCGCAGAAAACTCCTGAGGCTTTACAACCACTGTAGTTGCACCCATCACACTATGTTTTTAGGTTGAATTGTCCACACCTAAGGCTTTGCAAGTTGCATCCACTACAGCTGCACCCATCACACCACCTTTTTAGGTTGAATTGTCCACATGTCCTAATCCACAGAAGATGTAGTTGAATAGTTTGTTGTGTTGAATTGCACAGCTTTTGCTCACAACTGATCATAAGTTCTTGTGTGTGATGAGTGCACCAGATATGTATCATGGGAGCCACAAAACCTGCAAACACAATTATCCATGAAGTACAGAATGGGGAGGATGTAACTGGCAAGAACAAAGTTGGGACAAATTCTCCCTTGCAATGAAATTCCAAATGTGACTCCTCGTGAACAGAGATCCATTCTTATCAAAATATTCTAAGAGAAACATGTTTTAAAGCTAAATGGATACAATTCATTAACCACCCTGCCATCCTACCATGTCATATCACCTTGAGCACCTCGCAACATAGTGACTCCTTTGGTAGAAAAGGCCAAATAGCTAAATAAGTTTGCTCAAAAATGTAAAAACAACATCTAGATATGGGAAGAATACATCATTGCCCAACAGGCTTGGGACTAGCAGTTGCCAGCGAGGAGTTTCACACCTTTGGTCAAGATTTTGTTCTCACAGTTTTCACCCATGGGGGATAGGAAGGGATTGAAATTATGGCATTGGGAGGTGATGAACCATGTGCATATATTGCTGCTTGTGACATGATTTCTCTTTGTGAGACAATTGTTGATCAGTACAAAAAATGTATATGTTCTTGGAATATGATCCAACTATGAATATGGAAGTGTTTAAATATCTTATTAAGGACATTGTATTTGTGAAAATCTGGAATTCAAATCTTTAAAATAAAATAATTTATGGGAGTGAAAAGGTATGCAGGGGAGTGGTCAGCTGGAAGTGAAATTTGAAATAACACAATTCCAATATAACTTAGGGTTTACAATGGCTCCACCAAAGATACTCTGACATTGGAGGTTTTTCTCATGGTTATTTTAGATTGTTGGAGAATCTTTGGTGGAGCTAGGGTTTCTCTTGGTTTTCCCTATCTAGGGTTTTTTAAAGCATGGAGAATTATATGATAGGTTGTGATTGTGTTCATGGGTTTCATTTATTCTTTATATATATGAATTTTTCGAGTGAATGTTCCAACAAATCCTAACACCTTAAGACAAAAACACATAAAGTAAAAAGAATATTGAATGAGAGAGAGAGAGAGAGAGAGAGAGAGAGTAGCACTACTCTTACATCCCTAACCCAAGTATGAAAAGGAATATGCACAAGTGCATGATCAACTATAATAACAACTCACTCCTTCCTCTAATTATATGAGAGGTAAAAAGGATTTACAATAACAAGTGGACTTAGTCCACTATAAGAAAACTTGAAAGACACATTTAGGTCCACCCATGCGAAGAACTCTACTCTATGTGACATGTGTTAGAATCAAAGGTGATAGTGATTAACAAGCAAGCCCTCCATGGCATGAGCACTACTCCCCAAGGTCCAACAATCCTCCAAAGGTCCTAAGCTCCAATACATCTCCTAGGTCATGTGTCTCCTTAAGGACAATGCATATCCAAGGTAACGTGTCACCTTAAGGACTCCCACACCTACATATCCACTCCCTCAACCCAAGAGTTCACATGTCAAGGGATTTTGTGTGCTCCTGTTGATTTTGGGATGTTTTTATCCTGGTGAAATACCCGACTCTACTTCAAGCACACAACCTCCCTTCATGCATCAATAACATGAAGTCACCAAGCTCCATACTAATCCAACATTTTGAGGAAGAATGTCTTTCAAACATCCAAACAAGGTCTAGCAGCAAACGGTAAACCACCTCCAATGTCCAAGTCCATCAATGTAAAATTCATGCTATTATTATTTCAAGAATATTTATATTTTATCCAACATGATGACCCACTATGTGCACTATTTGTAGGGAATATTCTGGATTTTTCTGCTTCAACGTGTTGATCCACTATGTGCATTGGTCAACAACTCTATTTATTCAAGGAACTCTTCTAAAGTTCTTTCCAAGTTTCATTTCTCTTTCCTGTCATCAAGAAAATTGGAGCAACTAACTAGGATTCCATTAACTGTGGTCCATCCAGTTGTTTCCTAAACAAGTGCCTACTGCTTAAAGAAAGTAGGAAACAATCATGAAACGTTACTATAGACACATGGTTTCAGTAGCTATAATCTGACAATGTTATTGAAAACACTGTTAGATTTGTTTCATGAAAGAGCACCTAGTCCCAAACAACAGAAAATGTTCGTGGAGAATGGCTTGTTTCACTATCGTTGAGCTTGACTGTAAACACTGACAGGTTTTTGAGCCAGTAAGTCCCTAGAGAAAATTGGTGATGGTTTCTCTCTAAAACATATGCAGATAAAGATACAAGATTCGAGTGGAGGACTTAAGTAGTTTCATGACTACCACTAGACTTGTCACTGTTTCGTTTTTTGGTCTGCTTTATTTTTTTAATTTCAGATCTAGTTCTGGAATTTTTGGATTTCAAATTTCAATTATAATAGCAGACTTCTAGGTTGGCTCACATCATTAGTATTAGAACCTCAATTAATAGCAGATTCATATCATATTTTTCTCTACAATTAAAATTAGTTACTTATGCTCACCAATCTGTTTATCTTTCAAGGAATCCTTGCAAGGAAGATAAAGCAAAGCACAACTCAGATATATTGTCACCGAGAGAGAGGGAAAGAGTAGCACTGCTCTTACATCCCAAACCCAATCTTGAAAGGAATATGTACAAGTGCATGATCGACTATAATAACAACTCACTCCTTCCTCTTTTTATATGAGAGGTAAAGGGACTTTAGTGGACATAGTCCACTACAAGAAAACTTGCAAGACACAAGTAGGTCCACCCATGTGAAGTACTCTACTCTACATGACATGTGTTAGCATCAAAGGTGACAGTGATTAAAAGGCAAGCCCTCCATGGCATGAGCACTGCTCCCCAAGGTCCAACAATCCTCCAAAGGTCCTAAGCTCCAATTCACCTCCAAGGTCATGTGTCTCCTTGAGGACAATGCATATCCAAGGTAATGTGTCACCTTAAAGACTCCCACACCTACATATCCACTCCCTCAACCCAAGAGTTCACATGTCATGAGATTTTGTGTGCTCATGTTGATTTTGGAATGTTTTTGTCATGGTGAAATACCCAACTCTACTCCAAGCACACAAACTCCGTTCATGCATCAACAACATGAAGTCACCAAGCTCCATACTAATCCAACACTTCGAGGAAGAATGTCTTTCAAACATCCAAACAAGGTCTAGCGGCAAACGGTAAACCACCTCCAATGTCCAAGTCCATCAATGTGAAATAAATGTTATTATTATTTCAAGAATATTCATATTTTATCCAACATGATGACCTAACTGAATATTCATATCAATGTCGCTCAACTGAATAAAGCAGGATAACATGTTTGATCTACCTAACTACATGACCTATATATATACCATTCACTCTGTAATTGTTCCTTCTACCCCTCCTGTCTATGCCTTTGCTTTTTAGCCTACTCAGTCTCGATCTAAACATGGTTCAATTAGTGCAAATGGTTCTGTTTTTCCACCTCTACCTCTCTGGGGTTTTGGTTTTCCCTTACTACTGATGCTAGTGACGAAGCTAAACCTCCTATTGGTAGGGACTCTGCAACTGAAGGAGCTTAAACCCATGGAAAATTTTAGGGGCTAATATTCGCAGGTGGGCTAATTTTCCATGGTTTTTCCAAAAAAAATATTCTCCAATTTCCATTTTTTTATAAAAATGATTCGCCCAAATTTTACAATATAAAATTATTTTACATTAAATATCGCCAAAATTATATAGAAAATATATATACTATCATTATAAATTTGAATAATTTTACAAATACATCAATAAAATTTATAGTTTACATATGAGGGACTAGTAAGATTCGCCAATTTTTTAAACTTCAAGATAATTTTCCATCCTTAAAATTTTCCCTGCTTAAACCAGTGTTTCCTCTGCTGTGGGTGATACCTTTGGTAAAGAGTGCTCTCCGGCCATTCCCATAAGTAAAGCCTATTAGTATTAGGCACATGGTCTTTTCCCGTAGCTTACCCTCGGGGTTGATCTGCGAGCACGCAAAGGGGATGTGTGGTCTGAACCTAAGTGCACGGATCTCTCTCCTCGTCCCATGCCTAGTTAAACTCTTGTTGGGTAAACTTCTTATGAAATTAATGCTAAAGGACAATGCTAACAGAGCTCTGTTAGTTAAATTCTTTTTGGGTAAACTGCTTATTACAATAAGTGGAAAGGACAGTGCTGACAGAGCTCTGTTAGTTGATCTGGTTCTCTGGACTTCACAATACCCTCCACTTGCACATTTATTCCTGACATCTGGAGATGGAGATTTCTCTAGGGTTGTACACTACTTGTGGATGAAGAACTACAATATTTTAGTTGAAAACAGAGAAACTTATTCAACTGCACTTTGTAATGCTGCAAGCATTATGTGGCAATGGAATTCACTTGTTAGAGGAAGAGGGCTTTGAGGCAAGAAATTCAATCATCCTCCTGATGGTATTCCATGTTCCTGGTACGGTGAACCTATTAGACCTATTGGAGATGCCTTTCGAGATATATATTTTGAAGCCAATAGTAATACAATACCTCGACGTTCTTAAGGATTTGAAACTGAATCTAATCAAGAATCAGTTTGTAGGCCTCGTCAAATTCCTAAAACAATGATGGCACAGATAGCAAATATCTTGTATTCATATCTAAAGGGTATTAACATTGCAGAACTGCAGTCAGAAATTGTAAGAAATGATATTGAAGTTGACAAAGATTTGTTTGGGTACAAAAAATTCTCATGTTTTTTTCTTGCAATGCCAAACATTTTAAAATTGGACCGGTGTATTTCAACTGATGGTAAAACTTGGATATATTATGCATATCCAAAATTCACAAAGACTTCCAAAACTAAAACAAAGTCGGTACCAATTGAGTCAGCTAATGGACTCAAAGAGAAGGATAAAAGAGATGAACAGGTGGAGGCTACAGGGAAATCCTCAAGTTCATTTCCTAAATTAAACTTGGAGGATTATGTTATTGGTGAAGAATCATCCCATTTTGCACAGGAGAAAGTGACAAATGCAGCTTCCAGCGGGGGACAGTCTAGTGACATTCAGGACCAAACATCCATATGAGAAACTAATGCACTTGATTTGGGCATTAGGAAGACATGTAGCCTCTTTCCAACATCTAAACTATCACAGAGAAATCAATCAAAGTTACAGATAAATCCAAAGAAAATGTTGAGTCAAATTATATGAAGAAAACCATCAAATTGGTTTAATGCTCAGAAAGCGAGCAATTGATCTAACTATGTTGTTGCATTAAAATCAAAACCTATGCAAGAAATACGTATCAGAAAAAAGGAGTAAGAATTTTATTGTATATATATTCAAAGAATTTCAATGCATCACTAGGATTCCTCTAATCCTTGAGCTTTGTTATTATGATTACAAAGAATTGAATGCTATATGATGCTATATTTAGGATCTAAAGTCATGTATACAAATGATGAATGTATAAAGTTTTTAAGTGTATCTGTCATCAAATGAGGAAAGCCCTTGAAGCTCTTCAATAATATGGTTGGACATAATCATATTTATCAATAATACGTTGTTCAAACGAATATCCAGTCTCATTATGATATCAGTGTAGCATCAATTCACCGTGATATAATTCTGAGAAAACCCTTGATTTTATAACTTAAATGATAAACCCTTGTTTCCCAAATAGATTTATTCCCTAGATTGATGAGTCTAGCTGACTTGGGCCCTATCATGACTAGGCCACAATGGGATCCAACCTAATAGGTGTTTTAAACGAAACAACACCTACACTGTCTATTAACACACAGGAATATGCATAGAAAACAATACACAGGAACAATTGCTTACCCTTAAGTTGCCCTTCTTCTTTGCAGATCTATTGACATCAGCAAGGCGGTATTCATGTATAATCGAATTAGTCTTGTTTCCTTTAGGTTCTTTTCTGACATAGAAAACTAGAGCCTTCTTGATTCCAACACGCTTGTTGCTTCCCTTAGCAGTGATGGGTTTATCTGCACCTATGGCTTTCCAGTATCCTGAGCTAGCAGCCCTATTGGGGCTAGAACCATTTGGATACTTCCTATCCCTGGGAGTGAAGAAATACCACTCCTTTTCTCCAAACAGTGCCTTTTCTGTAAGAATTGGAACCGTGTATCAGACCAGAGCAAATACAATTTATAAAAACTAAAAGAAAATAGGAATGAAAAACAAGCATTTCGCATTGCAGGAACATGACATGGGCATAAGTATGAAAGAACACTATAAAAATATGATAGAAGAAAACCCCTATCCATATGACAGGCCATACCCACAAATAAAAATGAGATGATTCATTTTGAGATTGAAGGTTGCCATATCAAGAAAAGAGACATATCCAAGTATTAGTCCTAAGACATGGAAGGGAATTCATTTGCAGATTTGGGACATTAAAGAATTCATTTTTGAGAGGTATAGAAAACTCGCACACATTTATGTAATGCCCATCTTACACTGGAAAAACCCCAAATTTAACAGATTAGTCTTTACAGGCAGTGTAACCTAAAAAAGGCATGTTCAACAAGAACCAAACTCAACCAAAGTTCTATGTTTAAAAAGGAATAGCATCAAGATCACAGGTCAAATAACCTCAATGACAAACTCTAATCCCCATGGAAAGTAGTGAATTTACAGTGCAAAATCCTATTACTCTGGAATTAGTAGTGGATTGAAACAGAAGGGTCCTAGCTTGAGCTAACTAGTCACATCGAAACCTCAATGGAACAGCAATCAGGCAAACTACATAACCAATATGTAGTTAAACAGAAAGAACATCCACCACTCCATTGTCATATATATAAGGATCTAAGCTTGGAATAACGAGCTTCTACCCTCCACTTTTAGTCCCTTGATCTTTCTACCCACTTGGATCCCATTATGGAAGTGTATTTATAGCAAGTGAAAGCATGGCTTTAAACAAAATGGATTGAAGATTTGAATTGGTCATTCCAGATCTTCAAAGATGTGGAAAGAACAAGGATGCCTAATAAGCATATAGAGCTTGCAAGCTCAAATTATAAAAGAAAAAAGCTGCAAGTAACAAGATCAATAGCAACTGCTCTCAAATGACACCATCTACAAATTAGAACCTTCTGTATTAGAGGAAACTTCAAATAAACAACAAACCCAATGAGAAACAGAAAATCCCAGTCAGAAACACAAAGTCCAATCACAAACAGAAAAGCCCAGTCCCTTCTATTATTTTAGCTTGATGGATGTTCTAAATATGTTGCGACATTCTATTCTCCGCATTATTCTTATATGAGAAACTAATGCACTTGATTTGAGAATTAGGAGCTATCTAGACCCAAAATAAAAATTGTGGAGGGATAAATAGAAGATACCTGAAGCTCGTTTTATTACTTCCTTCTACCAAAGAGTAAAATCAAAAAATAGGGATACTTGTCTATGAGACATTGCCCTTTCATGAAAGCTATAAAAAAATAGATCATTAAGACAGTCCGTAGGCAATCCTTCCAGTCCATCATGATACTCCTGAATCTGTGAGCCACTTCTCGTTCGGAATACCCTTCAAACAATACACCAAGAATAAGGGAGGCCCAAGGAAAATTGTCATGATAAATACTAGAGTTTCTAGTTCATGGTACTCCAAGGTCTGTGAAATATTGTACCAACCAAGAGGCTGACCACAAGACAACCTAGGTAAGCTATCAAGGAGGATAAACTTTTATGACATTGAAAAGATACATCTTTATTCATTAAAATTTACATGGTTGCCACTCAAGATTGCACAGGAATCACAATACCAATAGCTACAACTTTCGCAAAACTATGAAAATTTCGGTAGATAATTTTGGACTTGGTATGAAAATGTGCAACAGGGTCTGTTATAAATTATAATGTGGCTAAGAGGATTAAAAAAGGTGCAACAGGGTTCAATATCATATTTTTGTAGACCTTTTAATATTATGCCTCCTAAAGTTGAGTCTATTAAGTGTTAATTATTATTGCACTTGTTGGATAATTAGACATGGGTAAGTCACCTGCAGCTTCCTCGCATTTCTATACATGTGTTAATAGAGATAGAGGGAAGATTTTGTAATCATTCAATCTTTAAAAGACTTGGCATGAGTGAATTTGGGGAATTGAAGCTAGTATGAACCCCCCTCTTCTCAAACCGGAGAAAAAATCATGGAGGTCAAGGGCGATGGTAAGAAGAGAAAGCTGGACGAGGAAGCCAATGGCGCCATTCTGCAACTCTCGAAGGAAAATCTGCACTCACTGTTGGAACCACTGAGCAAAAGCAGTTGATCTCTTTGATGGTCAATGCAGGTTCTTCATACCCTGCAATTGCAGAAGAAATTAAAGATGTTGCAAGCAAGGACACTGCTCATCAGAAGTTGTTTGTGCATGGATTGGCTTGGGAGACTTCTTCACAGACCCTATGTGATTCATTTGAACAGTATGGGGAGATTGAAGAAGGTGTTGTTATTATGGATAAGACATCAAGAAAGTCATGAGGATTTGGCTTTGTCACATTTAAGCATATGGGTTCTTCTCAAAGGGCATTGAAAGAGCTTAGCAAGAATATTGATGGGAGGATTACTGTAAGAAATCTGGCAGTGGCAACCACAGGTCCTGGTCAAAGTACATATCAGGATTAAAGGAAACTTTACATTGGTGGTCTTTCATATGACACAGCCAATGATAAGCTTTTAGAAGTTTTTTCCAAATATGGAGAGATAGAAGAAGGTTCGGTTGCATATGAAAAGAATACCAACAACTCCAAGGGATTTGCATTTGTGACTTTCAAGACTGTGGAGGCTACAAAGAAGGCTCTTAAAGAACCAAACAAAACCATTGATGGAAGGACTGTTACTGTGAAACTTGCAGCTGATGGCCAGAAGGAGAAGCTATCATCACAACCTGCAGTATCTCCACAAATGCAATCAATTCCACAGATGTAGACAGCTTATGGAACAGACTATCCAAGCCTGAACTCATATCATAGGCCAGGGCCACAGGTACCAGCATCTGCACCACCACCAATTGGTTACTCGACATATCCATCGGTCCTTACAGTATATGGATCTCAGCCTCCTCCATATGCAACACAACCTACATACAGAGGAATTTCATCTGCTTCTCAAGATGGTGTTCTAAGCTCCACAACACCATACAGCTCAAACCAGTATGCAAAATATGCAACATCACTCCAAGATCCATGACTGGTTCCATCAGGATTGCACACAACAGGTGCTAGAGCAGGTCCCGGTCCAGGCTACCCATACTATGGTTCATCTGGAACTGGCTTTTGATCAATCAATTTTTTTTATTGAGAAATATGTTCAACAAATCAATGCCAGTTAGTTTGGGATTCTACGTGCATTAACAATTTAACTGGACTATGAAGCTATACTACTGGAGTCCACTTGATAGCAGTCTACTCAGTATTTTAAATGTCCACTGGGTTGTTGCGAATTTTGATGAATGTCAAGAAAACCAAAGTTGCACACTGTTTGAGCTTAATTTTCTAAAATTTTGTTTCAGTAAGAAGAAATTCGTTATCATATATGTTATCAGTGGATTTTTCCAATCAATGTACTCTCACTGATCACTTTTTCTTTTATTTGAATTTAAGTTGGTGGCATGCTATTATCTGAAAAAATGAACCCCACCTCCCCCTTTTTCAGAGAGGTATACCTTACCAAGTATGTGAATATGGGGTTATACGTGGCCATGGACAATTCACAGGCATTCAATATTCATTTAAAAGGTTTTCCAGCTCAAGTTTGATGTGGGATCAAAGTCCCGCATGATAGCACCATGACTCACCAAACTGAAGTCTAGAGCTCGCTCACAATCTGAGTTTAGAAGGTACAAAGTTCAAACCAGTCAAGTGACATGTGTCAACATCAAAGGTGACAGTGATTAACAAGCAAGCCCTCCATGGCATGAGCACTACTCCCCAAGGTACAACAATCCTCCAAAGGCCCTAAGCTCCAATGCATCTCCAAGGTCATGTGTCTCCTTATTACTATTGTGCTTGCTATCTATTATTTTCAGTGCCAAAATGTCCACTTGCATTAAAAACTGCATGCCATGTACATAAATAGAAAACCTGATGGATGATAAGGAAAAGGGGATATGATATATCCTATATGCCATGGAACATCATATTCCATACTTAGAATGCACCCCAAGGTGTCAAAATTGCATTCCAAGTGGCAAATTTGCATTTCTTAGGTTAAAATTTGTGTTACAACTTACAACCTGACTTGATTTCACATAGCCTCCTGCAGATGTACCTATGGAAAAGTCATAAAATATAGTGCTATAGTACTTCTCCCTGTGCATCTTCCTACACTTCCATAATTCTAATGTACAAATTCTAGTGAGAGTACTAAGTCTACCAAAACAGTTTCACTGATTTACCTGTCTCTTGGTAAGTGCAAGTAGTCTTTAATAGCATGCATGTCCAGGGCTCACTAAAGATCAAAATTGTGATTTTCAAATTTCTGTGCAGTTATTATAACATTATTGATATTTTTACATTGTTATAGTTTCACTTCTAATCAAGGAAGCCACTACTATGCAAAAATATTATGAAACTGCCAAATTTCACAACATGACAAATTAGGCTATGGTGCCTTCAGAATTTTATATGCCAAAACATAAAGCACATATGGTGTAATATAGAGGTTTATAGCTAGAATATATTATGGTCTACAACCCTACACAATCAAATTCCCAAGAACAATCTCCAAGTGATAGTTATTAAGCATCAACCATGCAATTTGTTTGGTCTCTAGAAACACATGCAACCTTCAAATAAATTGCATACCCTGTTCTCATTATAAATCACAATGCCAATTGTTGAAGTCTATGGTCTGTTCAAGCAACCAAACACAAACAAAAAAGGAATCTTTACATATAATGAAAGGTCTTTGCAATCATGGCATTACCTCAACAACAAAGCAATCCGAGATCTTGTCACTATGAGCTTCCATGACTCCCTTTAAAATCATAAACCCCAAGCCTCAAATCATGTCAGGGATTTCAAGGAAGAGCCCCCACTGCTCACAAAGCATGTATAAAATTGGTGAAAACCAACAAAAGATAACATGACAACTTTAAACCATGTCTCAAAATAACAAAATTGAATTATTGAGCGCATATAAAAACCCTTTTAGTCTAACAATTTAACTGACCTCTCTAAGCGATTCTTAGAGCTGACTCATATTATCCACTATGATAGGGCACCCCATAGTTTGACGACCCAATTCCACTGACTAGCTTGCACCACTTTCCAGGTTACCTTTTGAAAGAAAGCTACCATCCTTATCAAGCACCTACATAGTTTCCAAGGAAATAAACAATTATACTTGAATGGCATGTTTATAGTCATATTTTCTTTTTTTTAACTGTTGGAAGAAGAAATTTATCAGTTGGAGAAAAACAATCACTGCACAGATGGACAATACATAAATAAGCATACGGATATTTGAATTACAATTGTAAATCCCCAGTATATCATAATGTTAATGTAATATTTTAAAGACCCAGCAAACACCAAGAATGGAGATGGAATACCAGTCAGTATTATCTCAAGGAATAGGAGGAAAATGCAGAATTATTAGCTTATACAGTCTCTTAAAGCTAGAACCTTTATGAAATTAAACAAGAAATATTAATATTAAAGGGAAATATTATCCTACAACACTGTTGGCAAAGAAACTGAGATGTGAGAATGAGACTTATGTTTTTGTAAATGTTCATCCTGGTTTTTGCTAACCTGCATGGAGGAAAATGCAGAATGATTAGCTTAACTGTGCTTAAGCTAAGGAATCCTCCAATTGACCATCCAGTAATATTCTCATATTCTTTATGCTCCTTTTTTTCCCTCCCAATAATTGCACTCCTCTATCTCCATAGCTTGTTTTGCTACCCACCGTTGAATAGTTCATTTTGCAACCAACAGTCGCAGAAGAAGCCTAAAAAATGTCATGTGCCCAAGAAATTTGTATTTTCTGGGTTCTTTTAAATGAGTAATTTCTAGGGCTATGATCCAATAATAGTATAGAAAATTCTCATTTGAATCCTAAAAAATATAAAAATTGCAGAAACTTCACACACATCAAATTTTTATGTGTTCAATTTTTTGTATGGACAAGATTAATGGTGCAATCCAAAAACAATAGTCACTGTCGTAGGCAGGGACTAAAAATATATCTACTAAATGGGCCTAAAACATTTTATAGATAAGAAATGAAGGAATCTCTCTTCATAACCAAATATCAATTTTGGAGTTCTCAAAACAAAAGGTTTAAAAACTTACAGAAGAATTCCAACAGAATTCTCCAACCCTGTGAAATTTACCTTCTTCATCTTTATCATGAAGGAAATGGGGCTGTGTGATGTACAATGCCAACTTTGTATTTAGTTCTAGAAATAAATATACCATATAATGGAACAAATTTTTTTAGTGTACTTAGTTATAAAAATCTAGATCATAAATGTATACAATGGCTTTCATATTTATTTGTTTGCTGTGGCTTTCAGATTTATTCGTTTGTTGTGTCATGATTTTGTTCAGAAAATTAGGGTGCGAGAGACCAACAATGATTAATATAGCCATGTTAGGAAAAAATGGGGAGGATTATAGCATTTTTCTCACCTACTCTGCTCGAGCACAACTAGATTTCACTGAAATGGCTCAAGGGAAAATTGGGAGGATTGTAGCACTGTGCTCACCTACTCTGCTTGTGCACTAGTATGAGAAAATTTTCTGTCATAGTTGGGAACATCCCTAAAAAAGGGCATAGGTTCATAGTTGTTACTCAAAGATTTCAAGCTTCCATTACTCCAAACAGAAGCAAGGGGAAATTTATTCCCATAAATGTAAAGGACAACATTAGAAGAAATCCCCCCTCATAAATGAGTGCATAGATCTGTCTCTAAATTTTCTCTTGGTTCCTTCAGACATTGATTTAAAAGACTAGACTTAATCAGTTGAAGTTCGTGATATTAAATTTATCAGTATCAAATATAAATCTATAAAAAAATTTGTGTATTACCTTACAAATGAAGGGCCTCTGCACCATGAATTTTCCATAAATAAGGTGGAAAATTGTTTTCAGACATTCTCTCTCTTGGGTCCTCAAAATCAAAGAGATCCATTAACCTCAGAACAAATGAATGATCAATATATCTCTTGGCCCCTTTTGCATCAGTCTCAGGAGATGCTACGAACCTGAGGAGGAAATCATAGAACAACTGCAGATGTGAACAGGAAGGCTCCAACGCTGTCACCTCCTCTTCTTGATCAAGGCGCTTAATAGCATTTGGTGCTGGTGTAGGTCTTGATGTTAGAGTCCTAAACAAATTGGTAGAAACCATCCTAGAAATCTCCTCCATTATTGTTTCATTAAGCCTGCAACTACCTGAAATGATGAAATCCACAAGGTCCAGTAGGTTTTGGTGTTTAATTTTCTTCTCTCTCATTTTTGTAGGGGTTGGTGAAATAAAAAACAACAGAACATAGGCTCAAATGTTTTATGAGAAAATTTTCTGTGTCAGAGCTGGTTACATCCCTTAAAAAGGGCAAAGGTTCATAGTTGTTACCAAAAGATTTCGAGCTTCCATTACTCAAAACAGAAGAAAGGGAAAATTTATTCCCACAATTGTAAAGGACGGAATTCGAAGAAGTCCCCACTCCTACATCACTATTGTTATTATGGTGGTCATATTTAGACTGTTTTCCAGGAAGTCTGCCCAGTATTTTCTTTGTCATAACTGTTATTCCTTTAGGCCAAGAAATACATGGATCTGCACAATGTCGGAATTCCCCTTCACATTTATGTTTTCCAGTCAGTTTTTCCCATAATTTAGCCATAAATCTAAGAGAATTTTTAGAATGATAGAGGTTCTTGCAGGTCACGGAACATATGAATGGGACAGTCCAAATTTTCCAGCGTGACTCTTTTATAGATATCCGATGCTCTATTTTTCTCCTTTGTATCACACTACAGATTATATTTCTCCATCCTTTTTTTAACAGTTTGTCAGATATTTGACTTTTTATGTAAATATTTAGGTCACAAAGGTCAGTTGTTGAATTTTATTTCCTGCCAGATTGAACTTATTATGAATAGATCGGTATATATATCAGTTCTCCTTCCAGGTTGTGCAAACAAAACAATTTTGATGTTTGGTCTCAAAGTGGTTTTTGTCACAGACAGATTATTTTCGAGGTTGTACTACTCATGGTTTGGCCATTGACAAATGGTTTTTTTTATTGCAGTAAACTAGCAATGGACCTAAAACATCTAGATTCACTATTTATAACCTCGTTTAATGTAAACAAGATGAAATTTTCATGCGAACGATTAACTTACTCGTGATATAAGTGATCGCCAAAGAAGAAACCCTGGCCACCACAAAAGAGACCTTGATCCTCGCTCTCTGTTTGTCCAGGGCCAAGCCCAGCAAAATTATCCTCACCCCACCAAGCAAGAACATAAACCTCGATGAGATCCCTTCGATAATATATTGCCCGTTCACTCTTCCAGAGAGGAAGACCACCAATTTTATTTTCTTGTGACAGGATCCTACGCGCTGCCAAAGCCCAGTGGCTTGACGATGAGATTGTAGATGAAGCCAGAGACCACCAAGAAATAGGTGGCCAAGACGAGGGAGAATACATTCATGGCTGAGTGCAGCGAAAAGGAGGGCACCTTCAGGTGCATGCGGGGTACTCTGAGAGAACTGTAACGAAGATTCGGGATGAAAAGTAAGGGATCCATTGAAGATGATGATGATGAGTCTTCGCTTGATGATGTCGAGCTCTGGTGTGAACATTCACAAATTACCAACCGAAGAAGTTTCGCTTTACCATTTATTACCCCGAACCCCTTAATAAAGAAGAATTGTGGGAATTTACCGAAAGTTTTTGTGTAAAGAGCTAGCTTCAATGTGCAGTGGAAGAGAGAGCTCTTATGTGGGATGGTACAACATATTTTCATTAGCAATATTAGGAATATTATTGAGTTTACCCACAAAAAACCCTCACGAATCTATCTTTCCCCTCCCTTTATTTTCCGAGTTACCCGATTTGACTGACTGACATCTAAATAGGAAGCTCGTGCCAAAGCTGGCTCAACCTTGGACGAGTAGCCAGTGTTTTTGGGTGCATTATAGCGACAGAACCCTGAGTAGTTGCCACACTAGTCTTTTGCGAGTAGAGGAACGTCTGTCAACATTTTTCCAGGGATGGGGTTTTTCTCAGGGATGGACTTCAAATGGCCGAATTGAGATGAAGATTTAAGCTTTTGCCTGAGAAATTTGTTTTTTCCCTCGGTCACTTGGGTTTTTTATGTGACCCGGAGGTATTAGTTACCGTAGCCTATTAGGTTGGGTTAGCCCGGAATGATGTTGGCCAGATAATGAATCCATAAAACATATAGACAAGATTCATCATTCCAATAATGTAAAAATGAATTTAATTACATTTTGATTAAAAATTATGGAAGAAAATGCATTTCATTATGGAAATAAATATATCTTATACAAATTGAAAAAGTTCTATCTTGATAGAAGTATGAGATACTTTCTCTTCACTTAGTAGGTTTTAGGTTTTTTTTAATTTAATTTGAAGACTCTCAAAACATTAGTTTTGGTGAAAATTTTATTGGAATTTTGTTCATATTATCACTTTCCACTAAAATTTTGGAGAAATCAATTGCCACTATGACTTTCACTTAATTTTAGATAAACTAATATCATTTTATTTCCACTAGAATTTTGGAGAAATCAATTGCCACTATGACTTTCACTTAATTTTACTTAAACTAATATCATTTTATTTCCACTAATATTATTGAGCATTGTTCATTTAAAATAAATGTTTTTCTCTACCTAAATAAGCATCCAAGGGTTTAGTTTCCATGGTAGTCGTTCAAGCTTACATACATGTTAGCTAACTCTAATAATATTATCTTGTAACAAGTTTATAAATTGATTCAATTGACCTCATTTTTATGTTAATAACTCAATCACCTAAATATTAGTGGTTACATTGAAAATGGGGTTGTTCTATAATGTTCATGAAACATGAGCCTAATATATATTCCACGTGGCTTTATTTTAACCTTATCTTGATGGTTATTTGAACAAACTATTTTGTCAAAAAAAAACCAACGTCTCTCTGTGGTGAACCCTATGAAAGTTGATGGTAAGGCCATAGAGAGTCTTTTTTGTATAATCACTAATGATGGGGGGTATACTTGTAAGCAGAATATTAATAAACTTGAGAGCTTAGAACTCATGGTGCTCCCACTGTAGATGAGTTAGAGCTCTAAAACATGTGTTCTATTTTTTTCCCTAGCCAAATCTAGATGGCCCTAGGCAATGTCTTTGTGTTGCTAGTGACCCTTTTTGGTATTATATGGAATGCAATCTGTTTAGGAAAACATCTTCCATAGGCCACAGAGTTTCATTCTTCTTTGATTGTTGTTCATGTTGAAGTGTTTTTCTTTTTGTGAAATAAATGCAACGAAATCTTATTTTATGTTAAAGAGCCTTCATAAACTTTCTTGTGGTATGATAACACACTAATTTGTATGAACCTACCCTTGTAAATTATAATGCAAGTGAAAAGGATTTAGATAAAATGGGGGTATCTATAGCAACTACTAGAATTATAGGGTGTTGCCCCTTGCAACATGAGTAAGGAGCACCTTGGCCCTTTCACCACCTATTCAAAATATTCTTAATGTGATGATAATAGGCCATGTGAGATGGTCAATGGGAATATTTGTTAAAGGAAGGGATGCAAACACAGCTAGCCTCCTTCTTTAGTGAATAACTACAAATTTTTGAGTATTGTGAAAAGCATTTTTTTAGGCATTGAAGACTCCTAAGACATGATCCTTTGGTTACTATTGGAGTCTATTCGAAGGCGTAAGGCACATAATTGAGTTGGCATGTTAGTGTAAGACATAAATCTAATAGCTAGGTTACAGGGTGTGCCAACGTATGCTAGGAAGTGTTAGGGAGACAAAAGGGAGAACTAGGTCAAATTAATGCATGGAAATGAATGAATAACAATTTGTGACAGGAAGTGTCAGTGAGTTCTAGGTGTGTTAAGGAGGGAGTGAAAAGGTATGTTAGGCAGTGCTAAGGCATGCTAGAGTCCAGGGAAACATGCCAAGATGTGTCAGGTGTCAGGGTGTCATGTCAATGCATGCCAGGGAGTGTTTGGGAGTGTTAGGGAAACACAAGGGAGCACTAGTTTCAAATGCATGGAAATGAATGAATAAGAATGTGTGTCAGGGAGTGTCAATGAGTTTTAGGTGTGCTAAGGAGGGAGTGACAAGGTATGCTAGGTAGTTCCAAGGAATGCTAGAATTCCAGGGCAACATGCCAAGATGTGCCAAGTGCTAGGGTGTGTCAATGCATGCTAGGGAGTGTTAGTGAGTGCCATGGAAACACAAGGGAGAAATAGTTCAAAATGCGTGGAAATGAACAAATAAGAGTGTGTGATTGGGAATATCTGTGAGTTGCAGGTGTGCTAAGGTCAGCAACACTTAGGGTCTTTGATCAGTTTTTCACAACTCCGCTTGTGAACATCTCTTTGGTCTGCCCACTTTTTCCATACTACTGCTCCATGATCACAAGTATAGGGTTATGGAGTTTTCCCTTCTTCTCATTGAATCAATCCTCTGCAATACAATGAACTAGGTATAGTTGGTTGGCCCACTTGACTGCTACTTTAGTCCTTCAAAGTTTGCACATCATTATATGCAATACACCTTCCCTTCTACCAATCTTGTTTTCCTTCACAAGTATGGAACGTATGGCTCTTCTTTGACAGTCACCTAACAACCCTCCAATTGTACTTAGACTTCCATCAATTTTCCCAACCACAATCAATCCTTTTATTGATCTAGGGCCCACGACACTGCCCTCATCTAGGGCTCTTCAAATTTTCCACCTAACAATGATCTGATTCCTCCCAAAATCATTGTTCTTGGGTACCAATTTCTTTGTTGTCTAGTCTATGAATAGATCTGAACTACTCCTCTTATCTTCCTTCTAAAAATTTGTAGATGACTTAACTTGGGTCACAAATAATCCACTAATTATCCATTGAATAATTTTTATAGGTTGCTTCATATCTCTGTCCAAAACTCTATGGAAAATCCACCGAAATAAACTCATCTTCATGTCAATCCATTCTTCATATGCCACATTTCTTCTGCTCAGGTTCCACCCTCCTTTGGATCTGTTATCTCCACAAATAGTTCCGCAAACCATATTCCAGATCTGTGGTTTATATTGCAGAGATAAACCTCACTCTAAGGGTCACAACCCCTCTTCTTCTACGCATATTTTTCACAGTCTTAAGGGCATACCTTATGGACTAAACATGCTAGGAAACCACCGTAACTAGGGAATTATACTTTTTTTCTAATTGCTTTAGAACAAACCCTATCCACCATAGAGCTTGATGTAACTTTGATTCTCACAAGAGACAATATAGGGCTTCAACAACTGATTGGTTGACACTACAATCAAGTTGCAAATCTAGATAGCTTCATAATAAGTATATGAAACTGCCATATACTTTGCTTCAGTGGAACTGAATGCAATTGTTGCTTGCTTCTTGTTGATTTAATAAAAATGATTTATAAAATGATAATAATGATGTTTAAAATGAGCCTTATGATGGTCTACTTATACGCATTGATTATTCACGAGGTGTAGGGGTATGTTTATAACATCACTGCCATTGAAAGCTTTGTCTTGAAAGCACATTAATTAGAATTTTCTTTAGTTAAGCACATTTTTGTGGTGGAATGAAGTTTATCAGATATTTATTTATACTTAGTAGAGGTTTGACTTTGTTTGTCCTTTGAGTGTTGGTGAGGTTTCTTTGTATTTTTTGCATCATAGTCTAAAGTCTTTTGACCCAATTGTTTAACATGAAAGCTTTATGCTTATTGGCAATATATTTGAAATACCTGCATGATCAAGAAACTGTGATGGCTAATTAAATTACTAATTAGGTACTACAGAAAGAGGATGATGCTGAGAGGGCTTGCTTGGGTGACTCTGGGAGCAACCCAAAGGTGGTCAGACAAAGCTTCTAAGTTACAAACCTGAAGAGAAAAATTGGTGATGTATATGTTGTTGCTCAACTTGGGCTGTATGGAAAATCTTGGCAGAGAGTGTTTACCTTTCCGTGTCTTCGCAAAAGTAGGTTGTTTGGTCACAGAATAAGATCACTACATGCAGGTGATGGTTCTGTAGTAATTTCTCAGCCTTATCTTCAGAATGGCTAATGGAGAGGATCATGTTTGAATACAGGATATAATTTGATGGATTTGGAGATTTAGAGTTAAAGAAAAAATTGTGGTGATGTTTGGATGGGTGTTAATTTGTAGTGGTTTCCATTTTTTTAATTTTCTTTGTTGTGCTTTCTACCATGCTACCTAGTTGCTTTCCTGTTGCCCTAACATTTTAACTTTTTCGATGTCTATCTCTCTATTTTTTCTTGCCCCATTTGAAATGTCATCCTTATTTGGTAGGTGTTTTCTTCAATATAGTGTGAAAATTTTTCCATCACACAACTTCTGTGGGGTTTGTCTACGCAAATAGCTTGTAAGGCCCATTCATCAAGGTATTTGATGAAATGAAAAGATTATCGATGATCACCAACTAATGGTACCTACAGAGATTTACTCTAACAATTATACAGTTTTCCTATGCCAACAATTATACAACATTTTAACCTCATGAACTAGTCTCCTATGTTCTCTTAGTTGATGCTATAAGAACCTATTACTGTTGTTAAAGCTTTTACTCTCTAGTCCCGTTGAGCTATTTCAGCTATTTGTGGACATTGATCAATTTTCATTTCATTTCTTCAAATTTTTCAATTGTTATGTGTTACCTTTGGCCAGTGCCTTCTTTCTTACCTATGCTTTTTCTTCTTAAGCATTCCAGCCAGCCAGAGAAGCAGGGGCAGTAGGAGCCACGCAGTCCAGCCAGAGCCCAGTAGGGGCAGCGTAGAGGTAGCAGGAGCCACGCAGGGCTTACGCAGGCCCAGTCAAGGCAACGCGGGGGCAGTGTAAGCTCTTCAGGTGTGATGCAGGCCCTTACTGAGCAGCGCAGAGGCCGACGCAAGCCAGTCAGGCTGACGTAGAGGGATTCAGAGCAATGTATTACTGTTGTTTTTATTTCTCTGTTGGGTGAACCAGTTTTGGTGCCCAGGATTGTTGTACTTAGAAACTGCATAATAATGAAAACCCTCCAGAGCTAGCTGCACTGGTTTTCCCGCATTGGGTTTTTTCGGGGAAATTTTTCCAGAAAATCCATGTGTCACTTTGTTTGTGAGCATGTTATTCAGTATTTGATCTGTACATGTAGGTTGCTAGTTGTATTTACTATTTACTTCGCTAATTTATTTAATATTTCATAAATTAACTTGTGACTTAATTCAAGTAGGAGAAGTAAATAAAGATATTGTAGTAGGGTTTCTTGGATTAAGAAATTTTCACATTCCCTAGGTCTAGCCCCATTAGGTCACCTAGGGCAACAATTTCCCAGGAATCTAGCTAGAGGAAAAATTCTATCTCCTAGAGGCAGTTGTGTTTCTAGGTGCCCTCACTCTCCTCAGAACTTGGGCCAATTCCAATGGTGGAATCTCCGGATACCTCAAGCCCTAGCTTTAGGATCAATTTTGCCTAGGTGTTCCCAAGGATAGAACCTAGTAGGATCAATTTGGCCTATCGAAGTAAAAACTCTTTTCTAATCCTTTCCCATCACCTTGTCCAGGATAGGAACATCATTGGTTACTAAATTCCATCCCCGAACCTGGGTTGGGTCCACTTGGCCCCATGTTGTCCCATTTGGTGCCAAAGGCCTTTCATCAAGGACCATTTGGAAATTCGAGTTCCCAAAGGATTTTAGCGATTGAGAACTTCCTTCATAAGTCTTATTCTTCTCCCTCAACCCTTCAATCCCCCTCCTCTCTCCCTAGAAGATAAATTCCCTTGCTTAAAAGGAAAGCGAGTCCCACTCTTTATTTTATCTTAGGGAAAGGGTTTCGAGGGTCACTTCCCACCTATTCATTGACCTATACTCTACAAGTGACTTCCTAAACTACCAGGACTCCACCCATCGGTGAAAGTCTGTGAAGAGCAAGGAGCCTTAACTGTGGTGACAATGGGATAAGTCGCCATCGTTTCCCTTGTCCTAGCAGTTGCCCTCTTAGGAACCCCTTTTAGGTCCACTACTAGTTTGAGTGGTAACAAGTTGTTCACAATTCCATTTTTGAACAACTCTTTGGTATGCCCACTTTTTCCATACTACAACTCCAAGATGAGAAGTTCAGGGCTATGGAGGCTACCCTTCTTCTCACTGAATCAATCCTCTATAATATAGTGAACTAGGGCTAGTTGGTTGGCCCACTCGACTGTTACTTTAGTTCTTCAAAGTCTGCACATCCTTAGGCCCTATACACCTGCCCTTCTACCAATTTTGTTGTCCTTCACTAGAACAAGAGTCAGGGCTCTTCTTTGACAGTAACCTAACAACCCTCCAACTATACTTGGACTACCATCAATCTGCCCAACCACAGTCAATTATTTTTATTGATATAGGGCCCACAATATTGTCTTCATCTAGGGCTCTTCAAGTCTGCCACCTAACAATGGTTTGAGTCCTCTCAAGATCATTGTTATTGTGTATTGACAATTTGATCTTTGTTGTCCAATATACGAACAAATATGAACTACTCCTCTTATCATACTTCTAACAATCTGTAGATGACTGAACTATGGTCACAAATCAGCCACTAACAGTCCATTTACTAATTTTTTATAGGTTTCTTTAGATCTTTGTCTAAAAATCTATGGAAAGTCCAACAAAATCAACTCCTCTGCATGTCAATCCATTCTTCATATGGTACATTTCTTCTGCATGCTCAATCTTCTGCTCAAGTTCCACCCTCCCTTGGATCTGTTGTCTCCACACATACTGAATTTGCAAACCGTCTTCCAGATGTGTGGTCTTTATTGCAAAAATAAACCTCGCTCTAAGGGTCACAACCCGTCTTCTTCTACACAAAATTGTCACAGTCTTAAGGGCATACCTTATGAACTAAACATGATAGGAAACTATCCTAACTAGGGCATTATACTTATGTACTTCTAATTGTTGTAGAACAAACCCTATCCACACATAGAAAAAACACGACTCTTGCCTCCATAAGAGACTCGACCTAGCTCATATGGATCCATAGATTCTGGGAATTTCTTTGACTGAATCTTGACACGAAATTTAGATCTCAATGTCGACCCTCAAACTAGGGTTAATTCAGTCAATATTACGCCTGCGTCGACTTCTGTTATGGCTCTAAATTACTGTGCAAGCCCTCCTCCATTTATGTTGGTCTTTATCACAGACCCTGCGACCTACTAACCCCCACAAGGCAAGATGGTATCAACCCTATCTTCTATTTCATGTAGAAAATCTAACCAATGGGATTCAATATGATCTTGTAATGTACTAAAACAAGACACTGAATCCTTCCTACAATTTGTGGAAACAAAACACAATCGTACAATCACATATAAGTAAGAGAAACAAGTTATCAATCGCACAACACAAGATGTATCTGGGGAAGAAAATGCTCAAAACCCTCTATCTCTATTTTGTATTAAGTCAAGGAATCATGAAACAATACAATGCTTAATCTCTCTTGAGATTCTCCAGCACTCTGCCAATTGTCTCCTGCTGATCTAGGCAAAATCGGTCTAATACTTAGCCAATTCTCAGCCTTCCTTCAGCCTACCTTACTCATGCAATTCCTATGGAATTATATCCATAATAATTAGGAAAATCAACCTTCCTTGATTACACAATCCATCATGGCATCCCAATGACTTTATAATTTCACATGGGAAATTTTCTATAAATACCACTGATAGTTATGTTCCTTTGAATTGTGTTACAATAAGGATCAAGGGTATTTTTATTATTTAAAATAAGATAAAACCCTAAAAAACCAAAACCCTAACTCGAGGAGATGTAACACCAAGATTTTATGGGCCCCGTTAGGGTTAGTTGGGCAGCCAACTTCCTGAGGTCGTAACTTGGTCATATGATCTTCGTTTGACGTACATGATACGTTGTTATAAAGATCTCTCCGAGGACTACAATTGCTAATGTGATTTCAATGAAATATCCAAACCTTTCATGCCCAAAAAAACATTTTTGTGGGCCTCAAAATGGCTCCGGAAGTTCAGGACCCAAAAAACTGCAAAAATAGTAAATTGTGCTATAATTAAGGAAATTGAAAAAATGAAAGAGAAAATGGTGAGGGCCCAAGTGGAATAGGCGGGTGGCCACCAATATCCACCTCGATCACCTTAAATCAAATTTCTTAAGCTAACTCAATCATCATGACTTAGTTAACTGACACAAGTTGTTATGAGACAAAATGGCAATTTATTGTCCAATTTATTTAAGGGAAAAATAAATTAGAGGCCTCACATTCCTCACTCCTGGTACATCAAAATTCCTCACCAGTGTGGGTGATTTTTTTTTTTTCCTTTCTAGTTGCCAATTTCACTATTCCTTGTTGCAAATTTCAACACTCCCTCTCAACAAGAAAGAAATTCAATCTATCCCCATCTGGTACCTTTGGAATGTTCTGCATGCTACACTTCTATAGTGTTGTTTGCACCTACAAAACTTGAAACTGAATAGACTCCGAACAACTGAATCAGTATAATGCATCTGTCATTAGAGTCTTCTGACTACTACAAGTTACTGCACCTGTCTAGTACTGGATTCTCTACACTGCTGCTGACATCTGCATCCATTCCCTTTGAACTGTTGCTAACTCTGATTTTTGCTCCAGTATTTGACATCTGTCACTCTAATTTATGTCTTGCTTAAACCTAACTACATCAATCTAACTGATCCTTCCTACTACTGCTATACTGTGGGCTCCTCGTAGCCAGGTTCGATCCATGAGACATGCCATCTCAATGGACCTTGCCCAAATTTCTTATCTTGGAATTATGTCTACACATCACCCCACCTTACACCTCGAGGTATGGCTGCTCCCTCTTCCCATCTAGCTCAAAATTTCCCCCTCATGGAGGTCTTTTCTTGAGTGGATGCCTCCACTTGGTCTCCTCTCTGCTTCTCCAGTTGTGGCAGCTACTCCACAACCTTCTGAGACTACTTCTCATGAGGATGCATGTTGAGAGGTAATTTATGCTCCCTCTAAACAACCAAGTCTCTAGCTTCTGCCTTTCTCCTCAAAGCTTTGCATGCATCTGGTACCTCAAGTGCATATAGATTCTTGACTCGCACTGTAATTGTCCCGACGTTACAAAAAGTTTCTAAAAAAGAGTTGATTTTAAATCAATGATATCTCCCTCATCTGAGCTCGGATTCTACCGATTTTGTTTTTTTCCATTTGGGTAGATTTTCGCAAGGAATCCAAATATTCTATTTGTTTTTGAAATTTTCACACCAAAATCTTTAGATATTCTCTGCAAACTAGCTGCCCAAAAAATTCCTGCTCTGATACCATATATAAAATCTAACCAACGAGATTCATTCTGATCTTGTAATCTACTAAAACAAGATACTGAATCCTTCCTACAATTTGCGGAAACAAAACATGATCACACAATCACATATAAGTAAGAGAAATAAATTATCAATCGCATAGCAACATGATGTATTTGAGGAAAGAAACTACTCAAAACCCATCTATATCTATTGTGTATTAAGTCAAGGAATCATGAAACAATACAATGCTTAATCTCTCATGAGATTCTCCAGCACTCTGTCAATTGTCTCTCGTTTATCTAGGAAAACTCGGTCTAGTACTTAGCCAATTCTCATCCTTACTTCAACATGCCTTGCTCATGCAATTCCTAGGGAATTAACTCCTTATTAATTAGGAAAATCAGTCTTCCTTGATTGCGCAATCCATCATGGCATCACAATGACTTTATAACTGCACATGGGAAATTTTCTCTGAATACAACTGATAGTTATGTTCCCTTTAACCTCTGTCTCAACTGGGTATTCCTCGAAATTAACATGCATGCAACTATTAATAGTGAATTATCAGTTATCTGATTGATCACTCATTTTGAATTAAATATAATTTAATTCACTCAACCTCTCACTAGCTCATCACTCAATTAGAACTAGTTAAACTGATTTTAACTCATTTAATTGAGTTAATTACACTTGCACCCCACTATTGCATCAACTTCAACTAGACCCCAAAAATATTATAATCCCTCTAGATGCCTCATCTTAGACCCTCAACTCAAATTTCTTGAGCTAACTCGGTCATCATGACTTAATTAACTGACACAAGTTGTTATGAGATGAAATTAAAATTTATTGTCCAATTTATTTAAGGGAAAATTAATTTAGACGCCCCACATTCCTCACTCCTAGTGCATCAAAATTCCTCACCAGTGTGGGTGCATTTTTTCTTGTCCTTTCTGGTTTCCAATCTCACTGTTTCTTGTTGCAAATTTCAACATTTCAGAATTTTGATGCGGCCTTCACACAAAGACACCATTGAAATCACATGCCCAGATTCTCATGAGAAACCTCTCTTAAGCTTGATCTGCCAAAAGAGAAGCAACAATATGCCATCCTACTTCCTAGTGCAAACTGACAATTAAGTTATGCAACATTCTTCTGAACCCTCACATGATGATCTTGCTCTTGGAGGATGATCATGACCTCCCTTTAACAACCCTTACTCGGCCCTCGTACTCGACCTACTTTAGGAATACATCTCTCTTCACCCCCTTGATGTGCCAGATAGTGGGAATACATGTCAAACATGCTAAGATGTGCCAAGTGATAAGGCATGCCAAGATGTGCAAGGGTGTGTCAATGCGTGTCAGGGACTTTCAAGACAACAAAAGGGAGAAAAAAGTTAAAATACAAGGAAATGAACACATAAGAGGGTTAATAAGTCATCAATTTACCTTTTCCAAGAGGGGCATGCTAGGCACACCAACACTAGGTGCCAAGTGCAAAGTCTTAGTGCATTCTAAGTGCCAAGTATTCCTTTGTTGCTTCTCATCTATTTTCCAACAATTGATAATCACAAATAAATTTAATATTAAACCATGCCAAATCATACCAAGGCATCTTAATGTATTCCATACATGCTAAGACTTTCCAAGCGCCAATATGTGTCAGGGACTAGTGTTATGCATGTTATGAAGTGGAAGGGAATGTTGAAGAGTGCTAAGGTGTGCTAGAGAGTGATAATGCATGTTCATGAGTGTTAAGGATTACTAGGAAAAAAAATTAAGGGAGCACTAAGTAAAAATTCATGAAAGTTAATGAATATGAGGAATGTGCGCCAGAGACTAGTGTTAATGAGTGTTAGTTGTCATGCCAAGGAGGGACTGACAAGGTATGCTAAGCATTGGTAAGGCATGCTAGGGAATATCAAGGCATGTCAAGAATTCCCAAAGTGTGCTTGGGAGTTCCAGGGTGTGCTAATTATATCATGTGCCAATTAATAGTGCCAAGATATTCCAATACATGCTGGGTGCTAAGGATGTGGTGCAGGGGACCAGGGTATGTCAATATGTGTCAAGGCAACAAAAGGAAGAACCAATAAGAGGGTTAATAAGTCAAGACTTTATCTTTTTGAAAAGGGGCATGCTAGGCACACTAATAATAGGTCCTAATACATGCCAAGTGGCATTGTGTGCCAAGTGCTAATGTATGTCAATGCATTCAACGAAGGTGTTCCAGGGCATGCTAGGGACTATATGCAGCATGCCAACACATGATAGGAGAGTTCCATGTTGTGCTAGCACATGCCACCATGTGCTTGGGCATCAGTGTCATCAAAAGATGTTCTAGGTACAAAGATATTCCAAGACATGTGGGGTGCTAAGAAATGTTAGTGTGTGCCAAAGCATTAATTTAAGGTGTGCCTAGATTGTTGAGGATTGTTAGGTATTTCTCATTAATAGAATTGTGAGAGCTCGATTATGTATTAAATAATATATTTCCTACACATAATAGTGGAACTTTATCTAAATGGAATTTGCTAGATAATAAAAATAATATATATGAATCATGTGCTGACTCATAGGAAATCTCTATTCGACTAGTCATTACTTGAGGGAAATGATACACGCTTATTACTTCTTAAAAAATTGACTGACCCTAACCACTATGGCCTTGGACATATTATAAAAAATGCTCCACAATAATGGTATTAAATCGTTATCTTTTGACAAAAAATATATTAACAGGCACATAGCGTCATCAAAAACTCATTGGAATGATCAATGATGACGGAAATTTTTTGATCGTCACCAAAAGTAACAAAAAGAGCATTGGTGAGGGTCATTAAAAGTTCGTCACTAGAAGTGTCACCAAAGAGAGAATTAGTGATGGGCCTTTAACGACCCTCACCAAAAGTTTCATTGAAAATGTCTTTGGTGACGGACCATAAAGGACCATCACTATATACACTTACAGTGATGGTTTTTTAATGATCAATGATGACGGACATTTTTTGACCGTCACTAAAAGTAATAAAAAGAGCATTGGTGAGGGTCATTAAAATTTCGTCACTAGAAGTGTCACCAAAGAGAGAATTAGTGATGGGCCTTTAACGACCCTCACCAAAAGTGTCATTGAAAATGTCTTTGGTGACGAACCATAAAGGACCATCACTATATACACTTACAGTGATGGTTTTTTAAGGACCGCCACCATATGTGACATTGGTGACTACCTCAGTGTCTGCCAGCATGAATCTCACCAATGTGCTTCTCTTGTAAAGTGGTATCGTCACTAGAAGTGTCACCAAAGAGAGAATTAGTGATGGGCCTTTAACGACCCTCACCAAAAGTGTCATTGAAAATGTCTTTGGTGACGGACCATAAAGGACCATCACTATATACACTTACAGTGACGGTTTTTTAAGGATCGTCACCGTATGTGACATTGGTGATGGACCTTAAAGGTCCGTCACAAGCATGACCCTCACCAATGTGCTTTTTTCTTGTAGTGAATACTAGCTT
>CM076581.1:448517909-448660787 GCA_034641835.2 Pinus albicaulis
TGTTTCGGGGATTTAACACCCTAGAGGTTGGTTGGGATTCAACCTCCACAGAGCAGGGGCGTACTACTTAACAGAGACTCACACGATCATGCACAGTCATAAAAACGAAATCGAGTAGAATGAGAGGTGTACCCGTTGGTCCTACGTTTGAAGTAGATCCACGTGGAGTTCAAACTCCCTGCAACCGTCCTTCCTCTTTCACCTGAAATACAAGAAGAAACCAGCACAAAGGACAAGTTGTACAGTATATTTCTACTTTATATGTTAGTGAGATTCATATAAAACATTAAATAAATCATCATGAATGCTTGTATAACAAATATTCTTCATACATTAAAGCATACACTAACACGTTTATTTCGGGAACAGCATGATACTTCTGTATTATAAAAATAGTACGTACAAAAGTAAGTGGAGAGATCACCTGATCCTTCCAAGGCCTTCGCAGACTGTCGTCCGGATCCGTCCAGCCCTTGCCTCGCTAAGACTCCTTCCAAATGAGTGCATACGAGATAACATATAAAGGGATGTGTATCTCAAGGAAACAAGGGTTTCCTGAAATGAACTGGGAAAGTGCAGGAGGCACGGGGAATCAGACTTGGATAGGGAACCAACAGAGTATATTAATAATAATTCTCTCTCTCCCTTAGGCCATACATATGAGGTCTTTTTATAGTCCCTCCAAGTAGTTTCAACAGTTGGAAACAGTTGGCCACGGGCTGGGGTGGTTGAACTACCTGAGTAACCATCAACCCAGCGCGAAATTAGGGATTTTTATATATTTTTTAACCATAAAAATGGCATACGCGGAAAAGTCTAGCTGTACTCGCGTATACACGCGGAAAAACACGGGCATAGTCGCGTATGAAGGATTTTCCACTGTTTTTAAGTGAATTTGTCCAAGTTTGTAGGAATGGGTGCCCATAAAGCCATGAAGCAATCATGAATCATGTCAAGGTGAGAAATGATGCTATAACAGATGCCCCCTAATATATGAGGTCAGAAGGGGTACATGATGGCCGAAATGTATTATGCACATAGAAAGAACTTCGCAAGGACAAGAGAGGATTTCACCAGATTTCAGCCTGCCAAAACCAATGAAAGAAACCAGAGAGTCAACACATGCTGAGGCGGGCATACCCATGCTCAGTCAAAAATACATCATATATATAGAAAGTACTGAATAGATCCAACATGTATACAAGTATAACTGAACTGAAAATACATAGTGAATCATCTGAGCAGGGCCCGGAAAGACAAGTCTGTATCAATGTCCAAGTATCACGTATAGAAAGCTGATCAAAGATAGTGCAACTGGATGTCTGATCAAGTAACTGAATCTCCAAGTACCGGATCATAAGAGGCGGATCAAACGGTACAATCACGCAACTCGGGGATCAACATATAAGATGATGTTGTGCTGAACTGCAACATATAAGGGTGGATGGCAACACTGGCAGAAACTGAGAGAACTGTCAACAGTGAACCGAGAAATGCCGATGCAACCCGAGGTCTTCACCGATCACAACGGCACAATTCTACACACTGGGAATAAATGAGCTGAAGTCGACCATGTGAGAAATCGTTGGATTACCGGGCAATGATGTTTTCCGTTAACCAACGCGAGACAACCCACCGATAATGATAATGAGTGTCAAGGTGCCCCAGTACAATCTGACAAGTGTGAATGAATGAGTTGAAGTCGAACACTTGAAAGAATCTACCAATCAGAAGGCAATAATGAATCCCCACTGTCGATAGCGAAGAGTCTGCCACTGATGACTGCAAACCCTAAGGTACTGACAAAAGACTCTAGATCTTGTTCCCAGAGCAATGAGTCGGAGTCGATGGGAAAAGATCTGCTGGAAGGAAGGCATTAAGGCATCCCACATCAGTCCAGCGCGAGTGTAACCCGCAGGCCAAGATTTGGAAGGAATCGGATGAAGGAGAGTGATGGAACCAAAACCGAAGTACGTTTCCGACGTGCACAAGATGAAGCTAGCGCACGAAAGAAACCCTCTGAACCAACCAATAATGAAAGCTGACGCAGAGGCGAGAAATCCACCGATAGGGTCAAATGGAAATCCAGGTACTGCACGAATCCCAAGTGTGATAATGTGTGCTGACGTCGAACACAGGGGAAACCACTCAGTCAAAGACCCATGATGATGATCAAATGTTGAGCACGAGGTCACCTATCAATGATGAAAATAGGCCCAAGGTGCGGCTCTAGGTTTGCTCTCAGAGAAATGTGTCGTAGTCGATAAGAGACAAACCCGCTGGCAAGAAGTCAATGGGGACCTTCTCAAACCAGCACGAGCAGAAGACCAAAACATCTGATGTGATAGAACATGATACTGACAAGACCGGGAAGGCCGACTGAATAATGAGTCAAGAGACACCGTAGAATGGCCGACTCAGGCTAGACTTCCCTTGAACAAAAGCACGACTCTGTGATGACCATGGCAGTAAAAAGTGACACTGTATAAGTCTGTCTTGCAGGAGGCAAAACAAACTCTCCATATGATTGGAAGAGATAACCAACCGGGGGAGAACTGACAAGTGAAATATGGTAAAGGCTGAACCTAGGTCAAACTAGAACCATCCCAAATGAAGGAAATATATATAAGTATATGTGCTTTGTTCAAGGGCGACAAACTGACTCTGTACTGCCATCAAAAATAACGAAGATACATCCCGTTCCCGCTCTTTTTGTTATATTTGATTTTTTTGTCTTTTTCATAATAAGCCTGAAAAAGAATAAAAGAATGCTATGTTACAATGGATAGAACGAGTATCAAGAAAGCAGATGCACTAGTTCCGGGGTTTGGAACAATCCTATGCTCAATGCAAGGTGGCGAAAACTGGTCAGTGATACTCAGAAGAACGTTCCATCCATGGGTACAAAGGTGTCAAGTCGTGATAGCTAAGTGCATGCAATGGTTAACTTGTACAGAAATTCAAGGTCAAAAGTTGGCTTAAACATCGAGTCCAAATGAAGCCGGCTAAAGGCCAGGATAAACAAGCAGCCAATATGCAATGCAGTAATACAACTTAACGACACCAGGGAGCCTCTAGGGTATAAGCCAGAAAAAGATAAGTGATGAAGGAGAAGAATGAAGCTTCAACATGAAAGACATGGCAGGACTAAAGAGGACTCCCGAGCCTACATAAAAAGCAGCATGGGCAACAAGTGATAGCGAGGAACTAACTAGGAAGCCCATGTAAAGGAAGGCTCTACCATCAAGTCATGATTTAAAAATCGGCGAGTGAAATGGGTATAATACTCATGACCTGATGGGATCGACCCTAAGGCAAGTGATCAATATGGAGGCTAGAATGCAAGATGCAACGAAAAGTGATTCCCTAACCAATATGCCAGTGAAGATCATATACCTGCCATGAAGAGTCTGAACACATGGGCCAGAAACCGGGAAAAATCTCGAAAATGTCAAAATGTACCTGAAATATACCAAACTGGGCACTTCCAAGCAATCGAGTTATACAGCATAAGACAGATCGAAAAAATAAGCCCAAGGAAATTTTTGCGAAAATTTTCAATTTTTTAGCCATAAATACACAAATTACCTCTCAATTGGTTCATTATTGCATAGCTGATTTGGAAAAAGAGCTCTGGAGCTAAAAACTTGTTTCGTCAAATCAGCAACAACAGACCGTCGGAATTCAGCGAAACTTCAGGTAGGTTCCTTATTCATCCTGTTGATTCATTTTGTCCGTTTAAAAATTAAAATTAAGTGGATTTTTACCTGGAAACCCTTATTAAAAAATGCGTACCTGCGCATACGCGGGTTCAAAGAAGGAAAGTCGCGTGTATACGCGACTGTGCACAGCGAAACTAGCGTATGCGCAAGTCCGAATTTCAAAAATGAGTTTCGAATGCAAGTTTTAATGAATTTTTTCAGGATGACAATTTCATGGAGGGAACGCGAGCATAGTGCAATAGACCAAGAAGTCATGGAAGATCAAGCAGCGCAAAATGTCCTCCGAAACTGTGGATTATTCAAATTTTTCAAAATGCCCAATATGAAAAGTAATGTGAGATTGCTTGAAATGCTGGTAAATTATTGGGAACCGGATCGGGATTGTTTCATCATTGATCAAATGCCACTACGCATAGAGGTGGAAGATATATACTTCATCACTGGACTCTCCAGAAGGGGAGACCCAGTGGATCTGCACGGAAGGCCCCTGGGAGGGTTAACCGTGGAGGACTATGTCCAAATCTATTGCATAGAAAATTCCAAGAAAGTTGGCACACAAATTTCAATCAGAGATATCAGGGACTTGCACATAAAGATCCTCCTATTCACCATCGGCAGAGTGGCAGGATCTGCCTCACTGCATCAGGCGTCCAGGACGCACATGAGCATAGTTGTAGAGTGCTTAATTCATGTGTATGATTGGTGCACTGCCCTGCTACTGAACATGAAACAACAACTGACCTCCATTCGCAAAACACATACAAAACACTTTGGCTATGGAACCATTTTGACTACATTTTTCTTCGAGAGAGTTCCAGCTTTGAGACCCAAATTCATCTCAACTATCAGCAGCCCTCGGGACCCAAGAATTGCCCGTTGGGCAGACATGATGAAGAGACTGGGGGGCAGCGAGGTACCCCGAACTACCTGGGACGATGAGTTCTTCTTATGGTGGAGAGAACAGATCATCGCAGTAGACGACTATCCCTATGCCAGGATGGATTTCCGAGGAGATCCAGATCTAGTACTTCCACCCGGTGCAGCATGGGGAGCAGTCGGTAAGTTTTTTCAAAATTTTTAACTTATATGATTTTTTTTGGATTTTCAAATATGTATGAAAATGAAAAACAAACATGTTTTTGGATTGGATTCATAATGACTGACAAATGAAAAATGATCATGTTTCAGATGTTGGACCAGTTCGTCCTGAGGGCCTAGCACGTCACAAACGCCGCAGAGGTGAGGCAGAGACAGCGGATTCTGACAGGACACTCCAGGCCGTGCAGAGAAACTTGGAGGGACTGACCCGCCAAAGCCCTCTGGCTGCTGTGGAGGACTTGCCAGAAGCCGTCCAGAGACGGGTTGTAGGAGTACCCCGGGACTGGGTTAGACTGTTCCGCCGTGTGGCCACTGCAGTGATGTTCTATAGGAATGCTGGGCAGGGTCCTCAGGAGTAGATAGTTTTTACATATTGGATGACTGTATATTTTTTGAGACTGAACATGATGGGGCATAAGCCCAAGTTTTGTACGGTCATTGATGGATCCAAAATTTTGTAAAGTTTTTTGACATACTGATGATATATATACAGCGATATTTTGATGTGATGTGATAAATGTATCAAATGTATGATGTTTTTGATGATTAGATTTATTGTATTGAATGATTAATATGCCAATCTAAAGCTTGATTAGCCAATGAGTCAGCAAACCAATTGTCAGCTCGAGGAATATGAATGAATGTTAAAAATTGAAATGACCTTTGTAACAAACGTACCCTCAAGAACAATCGTAATAAAAATGGATCTCGTACCCGATAAGTGTTGTTCAACTGCGACACCACCAGCTGGGAGTCCAAGAAAACTACCAACGAATCAACACCCAAAGATATTGCCTCCCAGAGTAGATGAATGACTGCAGTGTATTCTGCTACGTTATTGGAAGCAGGACCAATGCAGACCCCTCTTGATACCAACAGCTGACCGGAAGGATAATGAAGCACCCAAGCGGCGGAAGCTAAGTTCCGGGTGTGTCTACTAGCACCATCGGCGAAACCATAATGACTCATGACATCAACACAACCTGCCAAAGCAGATCAAAAACATCACCATCTCATCAAAAATCGAAAAATCAAACAGATATGTACAAAACAAAAACTACTATATACAAAGCAAAATGCCGGGGCAAAAGCCTAGGCATAATACTTCTTCAGATAGAGCCCATTTCGGGGCTCCGACAACTCATTTCCTTCAAAGTCAACCAAGGTATACGCTCCTTTCTTAAGGACCTTTTTGACGATATAGGGGCCATACCACATCGATTTAAACTTTCCTGCCCCCAAGGCATCCTTTTCTTGGGCATAGACCAACACAAGGTCACCTTCGGAAAAGACCCTAGGCTTAACCGCCTTATCGTACTGGACTTTGACTCTGTTTTTATGCGCTTCGTTCAACGTGGCGGCATCTCGACGCTGCTCATCAAGATGTTCCAGATGAAGAAGCCGCTCTGCCAGACTAGAAGTGTCAGGAAGAAGCTCAATAGCCAGTTTAAGGGAAGGAATCTCGCATTCAATGGGAAATACAGATTCTACCCCGTGGACTAACTGAAACGGAGTAAAGCCAGTTGCAGTTTTAACTGACGTCCTGTATGCCCAGAGGGCAGGATATAGCATAATGTGCCAGTTGGATCTATGTTTATCAATCGTCCGTTGAAGAATTGTCTTCAAGGACTTATTCACGGCTTCCACCTGGCCATTGGCCCGAGGATAATATGGAGATGAATGCTCCTGCCGGAAACCCAATTTAAGAGCCAACTCAGCCATCATACTGTTCTGAAAGTGACTGCCATGGTCAGTGACAATCTCTCTAGGTATACCGAAACGAGCAATGACTTGGTTGAAGAAGAAAAGAGCTGCAGCCTCACCATCGTTCCCAAAAGTAGGCATAGCTTCGACCCACTTCGTAAAGTAGTCTACTGCTACGATAATGTACTTGTGACCTTTTGCCGAAGGCGGGTTACAAGTAGTATAATCCATACCCCACTTTGTAAAGGGTCCGACAATAACGACTGGAAAAAGCGGAGCTGGATGAGCGCGCATTTTTCGAGTATACACTTGACAAGGATGACACTTCTTGACCGATTCAATACAATCTTTGAAAATCGAGGGCTAGAAGTAGCCAGCACGCAAAATCTTTTGGGCTGTAGCAAGCCCCGATAAATGACCCCCACAAGCTCCACCGTGAGAATCATTGAGCACAGCCTCAGCTTCTTCGAAAGTTAAGCAGCGTCTTAGGATTGAATCAACCCCTCGACGGTACAAAGCATCACCAATAATCATATAACTTTTAGCTAAGTGATGCAGCTTACGACGCTCATCTTTCGAAAAAGAAGAGGGAAACTTCGCAGTCTGGAGATATACAATGATGTCCCCATACCAAGGATCTTGTGGAGAGATCAGAAACAAGTGTTCATCCGGAAAGGACTCATCATAGATCATCGCCTCTCCACAAGGCAACTCGGAGATCAATTCCGCAAAAACTAATGACTTCTTGGATTTGGCAGACATGAACTCTAGATCAAATTCCCGTAAAATCACAATCCATCTATTATATTTGCCCCCAATCACTCGCCTGCTGAGGACAAACTGAAATGGATTGGCAGCTGCCAAGACATAAGTTTTGCGAAGAATAATATAATGCCGGAGTCGCCGCACAGCATGAACTGCTGCTAAGGCTAATTTTTCTATCGGGGTGTATCGCAGTTCAGGTCCTACCAGTCCTCGACTAAGGTAGTAAATAACATGCTCAGCCAGAGCATCATCCTCCTGAACCAGAACCATACCAATGGTAGATTTTGCTGTAGCCAGATACAAAAGAAAATCTATGCTATAATCAGGTGGACTCAGTAAAGGAGCAGAGGTCAATGCATTTTTCAAGGCATCGAATGAGCGTTGAGCATAGTCGTCCCAAAGAAAAGGGACTCCTTTCTTCAACAGTCTCATATATCCCTTTGTAATCTCAGCATAGTTAACGATAAACCTCCGAAGAAAGTTAGACTTCCCTTGGAGACTTTGAAGTTGACGGACTGAAGACGGGGGAGGCAACCGAAGTATTGCCTCAACCTTGAAGGGATCTACCCTTATCCCTTCACTAGACACGATAAATCCCAACAGCCGACCGGATGTTACCGCGAAAACGCACTTGTTCGGATTCAAACGAATTTTATAAAAATGACATCTCTCAAATATTTGCCGGAGGTGTCCTGGATGATCCATCCTCTTTCGAGAATGAGCAGCTAGATCATCTAAGTATGCCTCTATAATTTTCTTGATGTCGTGGAAGGCGTAAGACATGGCCCGCTGAAAAGTAGCTCCAACATTTTTAAGACCAAAAGGCATTTTCTTATATGCAAACGTACCCCAGGGACAAATAAATGCGGTCTTATGTTGATCTTCTGGACGGATAGTAATTTGATTATAACCAGAAAAACCGTCCATGAAGGAAAAAATTTCGTTACCGGCACACTCATCAATAATCCGATCAATGAAGGGTGTGGGGTAATTATCTTTAGGACACGCCTTATTCAGGTCTCTGAAATCGATGCACACTCGAATTGTTCCTTGCTTTTTATCAACAAGAACGGGGTTTGAAACCCATTCAGTCAGAGGAACTGGGAAAATGAATCCCGCCTTAAGCAGCTTTTCAACTTCAGCTTTGATAGCTGCTGCCTTCCTAGGATTAACCGGACGAAGTTTTTGCCTGACCGGCTTAGCGTTTTCATACGTCTTGATCTCATGCCGGACGATAGATGGGTCTATGCCAGGCATTTCCTCATAAGACCAAGCAAAAACATCCCTATACTCTTTGAAGAGCTCGGTATAGATTTGAACTTCTTCACGGGAACATTCAGCTCCAATGAAAACGTTCTCGATAATGTTGGGATTCCCGGAGATGTTCACCGGGATAGTCGGAGAGATCACAGCCATGTTCCCTTCAGCATAAACCTGTGCTGGTGCTAAGGGGCTCAAGACTGGGTGAACAGGTCCAGGAGACTGAGGACTTGGAAAACTAGCTTCGACTTCGCTCAAGTCAGGTAGGAAGTAAGACCGATGATGCAAATCATCCCACGGTCTCTCTATACCTATCATTGCTTCCAGGATGGCCTCTTCAGATGGAAGAGTGGTATCTAGACAATCCTGGGCAGAAGAAGAAGTAAGCGTCCAAGCCGGAGCCACATCACCATCCAACTCTTCCGGCGAAAGAGGAGCTGGATCAGACTCTGCAGTGTCAACAACAGACTGATATGCAATCTCAGCTGCAGAAATCGGGAATGCTATTCCACCCACTTGCCCTTCCTCCAAAGTGGCAGTTGGGGAAGGTAAGGTCCAAGGGTCCGAAAAATAATGAGTTCGAAAGAACTCTCTTCGAAGGGGAGCCTTGGAGGATGAAATAGCATTGATAGACACCCTAGGAGGAGGAAGATCAAAAGATCCCATCAGGGAAGAATACATTCCAACTCCCAGATTCTCGATAGGTGCCTTAGTATTGTCCAACTTAGGGACAGATGAGTCAGGAGGCGCATCCAGGTCTACAGGAGGACAGTCCAGTTGATCCACCGTAATTATCCTCCCTTCGTGGGGGAAACATACTATCCGAAATAGTGAAGATGCAATGGCATCCATATCATATATCCAGTTTCTCCCCAACAGAAGGTTGTAGTCAAAGGCTGCATCTACTACCTCAACCTCTATGTTAACGGTTTTGCCCCCAACACAGATGGGCAAAGCCGGGACAATACCATGGGGCCTATGAGAATGGCCATCGAATGCAGTAAGAATAGTGCTAGATGGAACAACTTTGGGAGATCCTAGTGTCTTCCAACATGCGAGAGACATCACGCAAGTAGAAGCACCCTCATCAACGACCGTGCGAAAGATATTAGTCTTCCGGTACGATGATTTAATATGGAAGGCCATATGATGAGGAAGTCTCTTCTTAAAATTCTTCATCTCAAAGGTAATCAGAAGAGAATTTTTCGGATCTATAGCTCCAATGGCAGTGAGCAAAGCACTGCGCTGAGCCGGACAAGACTGGAGTACCTCTAAAGCTGACATAGCACAAGGACTCTGCGCCAAATCTTCTACAATCGAGTAGTTCTGGGCAGCCCTCATGTTCGGATTAATCGTTGACCGCTTAGAGGATGCCTTCGGTATCCGAGGCATAGACTCGACAGTTGGCTTCGTGATATGAAGCGGCTCAGTAGCATTAGGAACTTCCTTAGCTTTCGAAGATTCCTCTCCGCCATAATCACGGGATCTCGTAGCGACATCCACGTGAGCACTCATCATAAAGATATTCGATGGAATTTCCCCTTCCTGAGGACCTCCAGAGGAAGCCCCAGGATTTTGATTCGCGCCAGCAATTAATTGCTGCCCTTGGGGAAAAGGGTTTGTTAGCACAGCCTGGGAACTAGAAGAACCTTGCTGAGATAACAGGCGCTGAGCATCCTGAATTTTCGGGCAAAGATGCGTGAGATGGTCTCCAACACAAAGCTTGCACGGAAACTTAACTTTCTTTTTCTCCTTTTGCCCTTCACCAACACGCTCGTTGGTCTTATTTTCATTGCCCTTCCCATTCTTGCCCTTCTTCTTGTTATTACGTCCCTTCTTCTTCCCATCAGACTGTTGATTTCCTTTGGGTTCAGAAGATTGGACAGCATTAATGGACAAAGACTGGGAAGGTGATGAATCAGCAGGCACAGCCTGACCAGAAGAAGCAGATTGTAAAGACAACTGCTGCAATTGAGAAAGCAGGCTGGCTGCACTACTACCGACCGATCCGACAAGTCCGTCACCATGTGGACCAGGTTTGGGTTTCGAGAGATCCAATTTGGAGCGAGGAGCATTAGGCAAATACTTGTAAAGCATGCCAGACTGAGAATAGATCAACTCTAACTGCTGGGCCCTAAAGATGGCCTGCTCCTCGGAATATACCCCTGACATGGATACATCCTTTGAAATATCTAACTGAAGCGATTTCAAAAACCACTCGAGAAGGAACTCACCCGGAATATGGGCTTTGATAAGCCTCTTCCTTCTCCTCCATTCCTGAATATGATCAGAAATGTGAGTTGCCTCATCCTGCTTAAAATTAGCCAGGAGTTCGGTCCCAGCCTCATATCTGACGGGAAACTGAAAATGGTTAAGAAAAGTGACAGCCAGTTCTCCAAATGTGGCGAAACTGCCCCCAGTAAGCTCTATATACCACTTCGCGGCGTTTCGAGTTAAGGTGCGCTGAAATAATCTCAATCTAATCGAATCGTCGATCAGAGAGTTGGATGAACACCATAAGTGGAATGTGGTGACGTGGTCTGCCGGATCTTCACCATTCTTACCTTAAAACTTAGGAATGTCTGAAGGAAGTTTGGTTGGAACCGGAGGCCAACCCGGAGTATATCGAATTGGGTCATTAGTTAACTTCGCCAAGTCTGGCAAGTTTAACGTTGCCAGAAATGGTAATCGCGGCGGAGCCTGAGAATTCCATCCTTGATGGGATGGATTTCCCACATTCTGAAAAGAATAGCCTGGATTTGATGAGGCACCAGGCTGCCAGAAAGGACCCGTAGAAAACGGAGAAGAACCTCCTCCCCACACCGAGTTACCAAGACCCAGACTAGTTCCCCCCGCTGAAGTATTAACTGAAGATGTAAGCCCCTGGTAGGGGTTCCATGCATTAGATAGAGGAGAAAAAGACTGATAAGCACTCGATGCAAGAAGAAGCATTCCCCGGATGACTCGCGATGAACTGATTCCCTGCCCCCGACGTTGCAAACATAGGATTCCACCCCATAAAAGCAGTCGAACTTGGCCCCTGAGCCCAAGGATTGAAACTTTGGGTCTGGGACGTAAAAGGAAACGACCCTAAAGAAGGATTTGGACTAGGAATATGCCCAGTCCCAAAGGGGAAACCCTGAAAAGAAGCTGATCCACTAGCCATGTTGGACATGGGCGTAGATCCAGCTGCACCGGCGGTAAAGGAAAAAGAGGGATTTCCAGCAATGGACATCCCTGAAACAAAGGGACCAGATTGAGAAGCATATGCTTGGGTGAACCCGGAGCCAAACATAGCAGTGCTAGAAGCACTCGAAGATAGAGCAAGAGTGCCCCCTGCCTCGACAGAAGCAGGGGTCTGAATGCCCGCAGCACTCACGGTAGAAGCCGCGTTCCCAGTCGTGGCCATCGAAAGATAAGAAAGATATGGAAAATCCGGCGGTCTCTCAGACTCCGGTCCGACGTACTCTATAACAAACGGATGATCAAGAGGAAGAGGAGATGGACCTGTAGCTGCAGGCTCAGGTATATCTTCTATCTGAAAATCTTCCTCCTGAGGAAACAATACCCTTGAGGTGAGCGAAACGCTCCTCTCGGAACCGACACCGGAATCAGCAATGAAACCTTCAGACCTTAGTGGAGGATCTCTCTCCACAGCGTCAGACTCTACAGGGTGAAAACCACCCGCTAGATCGCTCCTACGCCTTCTCGAAGAAGGCTCTGCACTCTCGGGAGATAACCCCCGGACTCTCCTCGAACGTCGAGGCGCTTGATCAGCCACTTTTACAAATTTGTTATATTAGACTCAAGAAAAGTGAAAAGCTAGGCAAGCTAGGAGCAAAGAGCACACACTAAAATCAAAAACCCTGAGAAACAGCAAGCAAACAGCCTCCAAGTATTTCCGCTCCGGGTGATGAGGACCGGACACCAAAATACAGGAAAGCGAGGTATAGGGCCTTCCGAAAGCAGTCTGGGATGATTAGGGCCCAGAACAACTAGCGAAGGTATCAGAAGCAGTTACGCCGACCTCCTAACAACAGCCTTTGCCGGCTCAAGCACCCAAGCTTCGCAAGGGCACCCCCGAGAAGTACTGCTGGAAGTGATGCGACGTCTGCCTCAGGTACCACGGGTATTCCCCCCCGCAGTCACCTGTGTGGAACCTAGGAACAACAACTATGGACACCAATCCATATCAGAAGCTGGGCGGAACGGTCTTGAGGTTAGATTCAGCTAATCGGAGGGGGGGTATCCCTCTTCTTAACCTTCACTTCCCCTCGCGCTTGACTCTCGGATGAGAGCTTTCCCAGTCCACCTCACGGAGTTGGATTTCGCTCAATTAATCAACTTCTATGTTTGTTTGAGCTGCCTTGGAGAGTTAACTCTCCTCTCACCTATTCCAAGGCCCTACAACCTAGCTAGTTGGTGATTGACACTTAATAAAACTTGCTAGTTGATTTTAGATTAAATCGCTTATTTTAAGGGCTGTTGTATTAAGTCACAAGGATATGGAGTCGAAACCAATGATGTTCTGACGCAAAAGAAATTAATAAAAACCTGACTACATGCACATGCAGTTCTTTGTCTTTCGATGAAGAGCAATTTCTATGTAAGTTCTACGAGACTAAAATGTATTTTTCTTTTCGAATTACAAACTCACACGCACAAAAATTAAGAAGCTAACTAAATGATTCAATGCACCTAATGCAAATGACCACTAGCATGTAAATTCTAAGATGCAGAAAGTCCCTTGAAACAAGGTGAAATTTCCCAAAAGGCTCCTTCAGCTTCAACTAATCTTTTGATATCCAGAAAGCTAATTCTTGCAAACAAGAACTCTTAATATAAGACACCAAAATACTCAACAAGAAGAAGAAGAAATCAAAAGACAACCTCCCTTCACAATCAAGCGGGAAACTAGAAGCAAGAAACTTCACTAAAGTCCCAAAAGATGAAGCCAAACTAAAATGAAAAAGGCAACAACAAAAACAAAAACAAGAAACAATGTTTTTTGAGTTTTTGATATGCAAAAAACAAAAAGCAAAACAAATGTTTTTGGGCTTTTTAGTTTTATAAAACAAGAGCTTCAAGAAAACCAAGAACAACTATCCCAATCCAAGCCAAAACGAGACCGAATTTCAAGCATAAACTTCGGCTATGCCCCCAAACCTTATAAGGCTAATGATAGCAAGATCAATAAGAGCAATGGAAGACAAAAAACTCAATCAAACAGCCAAGAGAAATAGTGCAAATTTGTTGCAACACAAAACTCCAAAGAAACAAGAAAAGTTCTTCGGAAAATGCAACAAAACCCTAGCTTATGAAACTCAAGAAAACCAATCAAAAACAAAGCAAAGAACGCAATGCAAAGCACAACACAAAGACAGGAGCGAGTCAGTGAGCAGAAGCTCTCTGTTCTGGTAAAGCAGAACAGCCAAGAACGCTCAGAAAGCGATCTTGGAACTCAATCCAGGAGTGCTAGCACCAACAAGAACACTTCGCCAAAAAGATCAGTTTTCGGACGAATGAAAGAGAACCAAGACTTAAAACCCCTTCTGTCACACTCCAGTAAGTACAAAGACTCTGCAAACACAGGCTTCCACAGCCAGTAAAGACCAAAAACACCAGAATCTTGAAATTTCAAATTCAGCCTAGGTATACGCGACCTTGCAGTTATGCAACAGGCGTGTATACGCGTCTGTGTTGAGGGAGACTCGCGTATACGCGGTTCCTTCTACACAAACTCGCGGGTATACGCGACTGTGTGCAAGAAAAACTGCGTATACAAAGAAAGATAATGAAAAATAAAAAGTACAAGCCTGGGAAAGGTATCAAAGCTTCAAACTGACTACAAGAAAACAAACTGGACTATAAAAGACAGAAGAAACTGTTGGCAACCTACCAAACAGCTGAAACAACCCAATAGGAGAATCACAAACATGTGATCCCCAGTGGAGTCACCAGTTCTGTTTCGGGGATTTAACACCCTAGAGGTTGGTTGGGATTCAACCTCCACAGAGCAGGGGCGTACTACTTAACAGAGACTCACACGATCATGCACAGTCATAAAAACGAAATCGAGTAGAATGAGAGGTTTACCCGTTGGTCCTACGTTTGAAGTAGATCCACGTGGAGTTCAAACTCCCTGCAACCGTCCTTCCTCTTTCACCCGAAATACAAGAAGAAACCAGCACAAAGGACAAGTTGTACAGTATATTTCTACTCTATATGTTAGCGAGATTCATATAAAACATTAAATAAATCATCATAAATGCTTGTATAACAAATATTATTCATACATTAAAGCATACACTAACACGTTTACTTCGGGAACAGCATGATACTTCTGTATTATAAAAATAGTACGTACAAAAGTAAGTGGAGAGATCACCTGATCCTTCCAAGGCCTTCGCAGACCGTCATCCGGATCCGTCCAGCCCTTGCCTCGCTAAGACTCCTTCCAAATGAGTGCATACGAGATAACATATAAAGGGATGTGTATCTCAAGGAAACAAGGGTTTCCTGAAATGAACTGGGAAAGTGCAGGAGGCACGGGGAATCAGACTTGGATAGGGAACCAACAGAGTATAATAATAATAATTCTCTCTCTCTCCCTTAGGCCATACATATGAGGTCTTTTTATAGTCCCTCCAAGTAGTTTCAGCAGTTGGAAACAGTTGGCCACGGGCTGGGGTGGTTGAACTACCCGAGTAACCATCAACCCAGCGCGAAATTAGGGATTTTTATATATTTTTTAATCATTAAAATGGCATACGCGGAAAAGTCTAGCTGTACTCGCGTATACACGCGGAAAAACACGGGCATAGTCGCGTATGAAGGATTTTCCACCGTTTTTAAGTGAATTTGTTGTTAGTGAGATTCATATAAAACATTAAATAAATCATCATGAATGCTTGTATAACAAATATTCTTCATACATTAAAGCATACACTAACACGTTTATTTCGGGAACAGCATGATACTTCTGTATTATAAAAATAGTACGTACAAAAGTAAGTGGAAAGATCACCTGATCCTTCCAAGGCCTTCGCAGACCGTCGTCCGGATCCGTCCAGCCCTTGCCTCGCTAAGACTCCTTCCAAATGAGTGCATACGAGATAACATATAAAGGGATGTGTATCTCAAGGAAACAAGGGTTTCCTGAAATGAACTGGGAAAGTGCAGGAGGCACGGGGAATCAGACTTGGATAGGGAACCAATAGAGTATAATATCAATACTTTCTCTCTCTCCCTTAGGCCATACATATGAGGTCTTTTTATAGTCCCTCCAAGTAGTTTCAGCAGTTGGAAACAGTTGGCCACGGGCTGGGGTGGTTGAACTACCTGAGTAACCATCAACCCAGCGCGAAATTAGGGATTTATATATTTTTTAATCATTAAAATGGCATACGCGGAAAAGTCTAGCTGTACTCGCGTATACACGCGGAAAAACACGGGCATAGTCGCGTATGAAGGATTTTCCACTGTTTTTAAGTGAATTTGTCCAAGTCTGTAGGAATGGGTGCCCATAAAGCCATGTAGCAATCATGAATCATGTCAAGGTGAGAAATGATGCTATAACACAATGAGAGATGGCAGGTTGTTGGACACTCTGAATAGGATGGGTGATGAGTACATGTACCATCCTAGTTATAGTTCAGATAGACTTCATGATCCTCATCAGTGTCATCCTTACAGGAGGAGTGATAGGGGATACATTCCAAATTAATTTAAGAAAGCAAATCAACCTACTTTCAATGGGGAAATGAAGAAACCGGAAGAGGAAAAAGCTTAGTTACTTGGGATAAAGAAGTTCTTTGAGTGGCATGATTACTCAGATAACATGAAGGCTACCATTTATACCTTCAACCTTATAGGTAAAGCATATATTTGGTGGGAATATGTAAAGTGGTTTAGACACATAAGGAGAGATGACTTGAGTGGGCACGAGTTCAAAATATTTATCGGGAAGAAATACTTGTCAGAGAGGTACTATGACATCAAATCCAAATAATTTTATGAGTTAAATATAGGATCAATGAGAGATGAGGAATACACGATAAAGTTCTTGGAGCCACTGAGGTATGTACCAGAGCTTGAGGATGAGATGGATAAATTTCAGTGACTTGTTAGTGGTTTTCCATTAGCATTAAGATATTAGATTGAGTATGATGAGCCTCATACACTTGAGGAAGTCATTGTGAAGCTGAATCATTGCTATGAACATTCAAAGCACAAGAATAAGTCTCATCAATGATGGAAAGGGAAAGAAAAAGGTAAAGGTAAATGGAAATTGAAAAGAGCAAGGTCTTATAATTCAAATGAGAAGGAAAATGTGGCACCACAAAATAAGTTAAGTGCATGTGTATAGGGACATAGACCACAACAAAAATATACATCACAACAACAACATGGCGGTAATGGTATGGGATAGTTGGGGTGTTGGACATGCGGTGAGGAGCATCTTATTAGAGATTGTCCACAGAATTTGGGAGGTAGGCCTGAGATATACAATGCACACAAGGCACATATTTTTGGGGATGTTGGGAAGAGCGTTTCTCTCATTTATGCAGGAGTGGATGAGAAGAAGGAAGATCACTGGGCTTCTATCATTGAGATGGACGGTAAGCTTTGTGATCAAGTTATTTAAATTTTTATTGACCCTGGATCTAATTATATATATGTTAGTCCTAACTTGGTGGATAAATGTGGTTTGAGTAAGGAAATGCATGCAGAATCTTGGTTAGTGCAGTTGGTCATAGGTATGAAGAAATGAGTTCACCATTGGGTAAGAGATTGTGCATTTGAGTTAACTGGTATGCCTACTGCAATGCACTTGAACATATTACAACTGGGTTCCTACAATATTCTATTGGGTATGGATTGGTTATATCTCCATAGGACCAAGATAGATTACTATGACAAAGCTATTGAATGTTTGGGTGACAATGGGGAACCAAGATTTTAGAAGGAAAGAAGAAAGCCACATCTATTAGGATGGTGATAGCTATGTAGGATAAGCATAGCCGTGGGAAAGGGTGTGTGGTATTTGCAGTTCATATCTCTAGTGGAAAAGGTAAGGAGGTTGAGGATGCATATGTTTTGAACATGTATCCAGTTTTACAATAGTTTTAGAATGTGTTTCCATCATAGATTTCAAAGTTTCCACTGCATAGGGAGGTATACTTTTCTATTGAGTTGGTACCAGGGGAAACTCCAAAATCAAAATAACCTTACATGATGAGCACACCTGAGGTGGTAGAGTTAAAGTTGTGGCTGAAATAAATGCTTGACAAGGGGTACGTTAGATCAATTGTATCACCATGGGGTGCACCATTATTGCTCTTGAGGAAGAAGGATGGAACTATTCGGCTATGGATTGACTACATACAACTAAAAAAAGTGACCATAAAGAAAAGGTATCCATCACCAAGGAGCGATGATTTGTTTGATCAACAGAAGGGAGCAGTAGTGTCCTCTAAGATCAACTTGAGATCAGGCTATCATCTAGTATGCATCAAAGAGAAATACATCTATAATATCATATTTAGGACTAGGTGTGAGCATTATGAGTTTTTTGTAGTTCCATTGGGTTTGAATAATGCTCCAACTACATTTATTTTTTTAATGAACAATGTTTTGTTCCCTGATTTGGACAATTTTTTTTATTGCATTTATTGATGAAATACTGATGTATTATAAAAATGAGGAAGAGCATATCGACAATTTGGCAGCTGAGAGAGCATTAGTTGTATTATAAGCTTAGGAAATGTAGTTTCTTCTAGATTGAGGTACACTAATTGGGACATGTTGTCTCCTAGGAAGGCATTGTAGTAGATCTAGAGAAGATAAGAGCCATCATGGAGTGGGTAGCTCCTAAGAATTTAGATGAGGTGACATCATTCATGGGATTGGAAGCTAATATAGGAGGTTCCTTTAGAGATTATCATAGATTTCTTATCTTATTAAATCATTACAGATGAAAGGTAATAATTTTGACTGGATAAAGGAGTGTAAGGCTAATTTTGAGTAGCTTAAGCAGTTGTTGACACATGTTTTAGTGTTAATATTACAAATCTGGACAAGGAGTTTATAGTGTGTACAAATTCTTACAAGAGAGAATTCAGTGGAGTCCTTATGCAGGATGGACATGTGGTATGCTATTAGTCGCGGAAATTGAATGAGCATAAGAAAAAACACCCAATACATAATCTCAAGCTAGCAACGATTATACAGGCACTGAAGATGTGGAGGCATTATCTTATTAGCAGGCGGTTTGTATTGACGAGAAACCACATTGGGTTCAGCTAATTATTTAACTAGATTAATTTGAATGCTATGAAAACTATATGGTTGGGAAATATCAGTGAGTTTGACATATATATTAGGTACATCAAGGAAAAGGAGAGTATTATCGCATATTCTCTTAGTATGTGGGTTCAGGTAAATCACTTAGCAGCGATGAGATTTTATGGGATAGACTTAGAGGATAGGATCTTGCAGGAAGGTCAACAATATCATGGGTATATGAATATTGTGCATAGGTTTCCGTAGAGTATATGTACAAGTATAGGTGTTGGTGCAGGTACAAGTACATGTACAGGTATAGGGGTTGGCAAGGATAAAGGCACAAGTACAAGTACACGTGTACATGATTTTTCCTATCATCTCACAATAGATGGATTGGTTAGATTTAGGGATAGGATATATATATTAGACAATAGTGAGTTGAAGAAGGTGATCTTAAGGGAGTTTCACGTGAAACCATATTTGAGTGACCCAGGCTACCATAATACTTTGACTATAATGAAGAGATTCTACTATTGGCCAAATATAAAGAGGGATGTGGCAGAGTTTTCAGTCAGATGTTTTGATTTTCAAATGGTTAAGACAGAGTTTTAACATCTAGGTGGACTACTATAGCCGATTGTGATCCTAGAGTGGAAATGGGAGGTCATTTCCATGGAATTCATCATAGGTTATCCTAAGAAAACTAGACAACATGATTCCATAATGGTTGTCATGGGCGGGTTGACAAAGGTTGCACACTTCATTCCAGAGAAGAATTGTTGGCTTAACGAGTCCTAACCCAGGTTCGAAGTTAGCGCACAACCAACAATAACCTCTTACCATGGCCTTTTCGGCAATGATATGCTTGCATAGACCAAAGTCTCACTCGAAGCAGTATGTGGGGGTGTCAGAACTAGGTTTCCACACCTTGAGAGAATATTAAATGAAGTGGGAATCCACAGATCTATATTATTAAATTGACTTTCTTGCATACCATAAACCCTAGGTTGACTAACATAGGTTAACCCTGCACGCGCACAGAGAAAGTAGATCTGAAATCCACTATAACAGATCTATGCAATGTAATATTCAACCTTTAAAGAAACAGATCCATGCAAATAACTTACGAATCAACAATATAAACATGCACATAAATCATACACAAAAAGAATAATTCATACACAGATGCATTTGGTACACAGAATTGCCAAAATAGATCTTTATTAAAAAGTCTTCACAAAAACCCTTACAATTCACTTGATCTACCCGCGCAGACAGCTAACGGGGTCCACACACAGTTAGACTAAGGTCTTCGCACACATAGCCAACAGGAGCCTTTTAGGAACAAACACTTACAAAATATTCAACTTCTCATATCTATCATCAATCTCTAATCATATATCTATTCATTGACTTCTATCTGACTTGATATATACTTCTATTTATAACTTTTCTTGTGCTCATACTATGGTCCTCAAACTGTGGTTTGAGACCCCTATTTTACTCATCAACACATTATAACTCATTAACGGACTTTGACCAGCCCCAAAGCCACTTGAATTTTATTTGCGTAGTGCGCATGACTCAAAACTAACAAAAATACTAATATTTTCCCTAATTTTTTTTTCCTAAGGGACCTTGCTCCAACAATCCCCCAACACAATATTGTGACTCGTCCTAAGTCATAGAGGAGGTGGGATCTTCATCTTGGTCTTCATCTCTTCAATGGATGCGATGAATGGTGCAAGGACGTCTGTGCTCTGAACAACAATGCTCTTAGCCTCCTCCTCCATGATAGTGACATAGTCCATGCCTCCTATCTTAGATCATTTTATTTTCTTGCATGCACCCTTGGGAGTTTCAGCTCCTCACTTGGTGCCTTTGGGGGACTCTTATGCGACATCATTCTTTTCATTTCCGCCATCGATATCAACTTCCATACCTAGCTTAGTTTATTTCTCTACTTATTTCTTTGCTTCATTCTTTGTGCCCTTCTCGGATTATTTTTCGGTTCCTACACCTTCACCTGTCCCTTTTGCAACATTTTTCCTCTCTTTTCCTGATGTCGAGGCTGTGACAGGCTCTGCGAAGCCTAGCCCGATTTTCCATGATGTTGGCCAAGTCGCCATGACCTGGTCAATTTTAACCTATGTCACCATGTATGGCAAATTGTACCAGACCCTATCCTTATGCACGTAGATCTGTACGTTATGCATCGTCACCTAAAAGTCTGCAATGACCTTATACTTGTCATATGAGTTAGGGGTAGTTGAGGGCACGAGTGGATTTCTGCAGCCAACCCTCCTTCGAATAACACCCAAAAGATCTTATTTGCCATTATGCACTTAGGGTCTGTGGAATCCCACAATTTTCCATAGCACACCCCTTCAAACACGTCAGGCTCGACATCTGGGAGGGATGAATTCTCTAGCATTTCCCATGCAACCAGAGCAATGATCAGGAGTAGTAATGAATAGAAAAACTTCTTACCCTCCTCTAGTGCCTCACGCATGTTTTCCAAGAATTCAGTGCACAGGAACTGGGACCAGTTAAATATCATGCCCTTCTCACACTACCCCCCTAGAGCGATGACATGCGTGGGGACGACCTTAGGACTGCACTTGCACATCATTTTGCAAGCCAACGCTAATGTCTTGAGGTGCACTGCTACATCTATAATCTTCTACACCAGGAAGCCCCTGGTATCACGTCCCACCTTATAGTCGTTCTTCACCTTTGGAGTGAATTCTTCTCCTATCTCTTGCCTTAATTCGCCATAGGGTTAGGTCCCTCCTTTGGTAGGCGGGTTGTCTTGTGGATCAGTGCGACATCTATGGGAATTCAATTCTTAATATAGAGATACCCATCAAGCACCAATGCTAGCATCTTGTGCACACATGTATCCATGATGTGATACCTTCCAAAGTGAGGAATCCTCAACAAGTTGAGAATTTTGGCATTACTTAACTCAAATACCCAAGGCATGGGCTCTGATTTTACCACTCCAACATACAGAACACATTCTAGGTAGTAATCTGGTGCCAATTCTAGGAAGGTCTTCTCATTGGCCAGATCATAGTCATAATATTAAACAGATGGGATCTTCCCGAACATATCCCCCTCCAACAGGACTTCCTCAGGGATCAATGGCATCTGTAGGTAGGCGCGCACTATATCCAAATCCTTCGGGGCTTTGAAAGAGTGTATGTGTGGCTTCACATACTTTGGGAGCCATGATATGGGCTAGAAAAAGAGCGTAGACTCCTCGGTCACAGTCATAGGTCTCTTTATTGGGTCGCCCATTGGAGATATGTCCTCGGACACCTAGCATGGGGATTTTATCTGTCTGGGGGATGTTATCTATCTGGGGGATGTCCGCGGCTTCGACGATGATCCCTTAGTCACCTTATCCTTCCCCTTGGAAGGTCTTGATATGACTTCATAGACCTCAGGGACAACTTCATGAATTTCTTCAGAGCCTGGGTCAGTAGATGTCATAATTGGCACAGACAGCTCTTCAGACTGCACATTCTCAGAAGCAAGGTTGGTGGCCTTTATTCTGGGATTGAATATAAACTCAAGATTTCTTACTTCAGACGTGGGAGTCTGTTAAAATTGGACAAATAGGTCCAAACTCTGGGTTGTGTTGCTCAGATGATAATCCTAATATTTTTATTGGATTCCTCTTTTGGAAAGGTTTAAGATTGATCTAAATATCATCTCGATCGGATGAGTAGAAATTGTGCTTTGAATTTATTCCACTTATGTTCTAGGTTGGCCTGGAATAAAATATAGACTTAAATGTCTTAAAGGATGTGTCACACACCCCAAAATATTCCTATATATTGGGGAGACTTAGAGTTCATTTGACACATTGGTGTGGAGGAATTATCTCTCTCTGGATAGCAGTGGATTTGCTTCTTTGTTTGTGTCGTTCTAGGGTTATGTGTGACATGCTTGGCTAAATGACCTATTGGAGACTTTGCTGGTAGAAGCATCCTATTGATCGTTGTAACGCCACCATTCATCATTTTTGTTTTGGTTTGTCTTCTATCAATCTATTTATATTTTCTATATGCTTCAGTATTGATTTGAAATGGCATAGAACATGTTTCGAATTTAACATGGTATTAGAGCTAGGTTGAAGACAATGCCCTAGTTAGCGTGGAAGAAGTTGTAGGTGAATCAGCGTGAGAAAGTCTGCCCTAGTTAGCATGGAAGAAGCTGTAGATGATAGCATATTGTTGAGGTATGGGCCAAGAAAAATCTGGTTAGATTTGTTTTAAGTTTGGGTAGCAGCAAGGGAAGGCTCAAAACAACATGGAGAGGTCAAAATAAAGGCCGAATTTCTGTAGGGTATGCCATCTATGATGAAGGACTACTTTAGGAGCAAAATAGATCCGATTACTAAATTAATTGGCCAAGAAGCTAACATACTAAACGTTGTTCTATGAGGGAAGTTTTAAGGCTAAATTGGAGTGAGGAATCCTACTGAGGTAAGCCGCATTACCTAGTCTCCAAATTCTAGGCAGCGTGAAGGGTTTAGAATAGTTTAAAGTCTATCCTACGTAACCAAATGCAAGAAATCTACTTGTGTCAACATTTTTTCTATGTTTCTTAACATTCTTTGTTAAAATGATAAAAAAAAAATTGATTTCAGATTTGAAATTCCTATCCTATCGCCATGGCGGAGGGTTAAGGGTTTCAATGTAGGAAATCCACCTTTGGTGGTAGAATACAACCAACACCTTCATCTTTGGCTGTTCAGTAAACTGGTCTGAACGAATCTAAATACAGTGAGAACGAAAAAGTGGTAAAGCGATTAAAGTAATTGTAGGTTGGAAAACCTAACAACTTCCCATTACAGCGTTAACGAAGATACTGACAACTTATACACTGTTAATAACCCTTCCCGATATCGTTTATTTTTTTTGTTGCAGTGACTGGTTGCAGGTTCAATTCTTGTAGAGTGGGTTGCAGGGCCGATATAGAGCAGGTTATTCTGACATAAGGGTTTGGGGTTTTCTAAGCATGTTTGATTTTTGCAAGAGTTTTCTAGTTCGAGTCCCACCACTGCTACAACAACAGAGCTGGCGAAGATTGAATAGGTTGTAGGGGAGTTCTTTACCAAGTGCTTTCATATAATACTAGATTCTAGGATTTTGGTCGTCTCTTCTTCTTCATCGACAGGAAAACCCTCTTGGTTCAATTTGATGCAAAGATTAGACCAAAATGTGATTCCTGGGAGAGAGCCCCAGAATCTAACCCCAACCATGGAGCCTATGTACGTGGACACCTTCATGGCTGAGAAGGGCATGCATTCCACGTTAACGGATGGTAGCCTGTTACTAAATGGATGGGCCTTGGATTATTCACACATTCCTTAATCCTTTGTTTTTATCAAATACAACACAATTCACAGCAATATATCACCATATTTTAATCAGTATTTCTGTTTCTATTATCATAGATTTTCTTCTGTGTAGTCAGCTCTGAAAGAGTTTCTTCCTATGCAGTAGCAGTAACATGACCATATTGATGTTATAGAAGATTTTTTTTTTCTTTTAGATATCAATGGATATTTTGCATTTGGCTTCTACTCAAACCAGAAAATAGAACTTTTCATGCAAGTTTCAAAAGTTCAGGAACTATCTGGAAAGTATTGTCTAGTCAAAGAAGGCCTAATGGCCCGGGAGTTTTGTGTGCTCAGAACTGAATGATGCCCCAACTAAGGATCTCCTATGTCAAAGAAGGCCTAATGGCTCAGGAGTTTTTTGTGCTCAGAACTAAATGATGCCCCAACAAAGGGTCTCTTATGTGTAAAGGAAGCTAGAAAAGCTCTATCCCTAAGTGGCCTGGATCTTCATAAACAAAGGAACACATGTAACATGGATTGATGACTTGAGGGGCAGTGCAGTGCCTCATCTAACAGTATTATGATACTATTGTCTAACGAAAATGGTTGTGAACCAACATATACCTGGACTTAATCTATTGACAGTGACCTTAGAAAGTGCCTTGTCCAGCTTTATCCTGTTGGATGTTTGGGGTAGAAACATTGATGAGCGGGAGTATCATTATGACTGTGCTGGATCTGCATGGACTGTCATGAAGAAGGGTAAATTTTGTGTTTTAACATCTGTATGATTGGTTCACAGAACTAAGATCTGAAGTCTTGGGAAGATCTATAAATAAGAAGCAGTCCTGGATGAGATGTCAGATGTAGTAGATGAAGCTCTCAAGTGCAGAATTATGCAAGAAGGAATCATGTTTGGATTCCTAGTTCCATGGGTCACAGTAAAGAGGGCTAGTTGAGGAAGCTAGAACAGACCTCCTCGGAATAAGAAGACTTCTAACACAAGCTGAGGCTTGTTGATATATTCTCCTTATTGGACAGTGACATAGATGGACACCTATGTAGCAGTTAGCATAGACACCTATGTGCAGCCAGGAGCATAATGGTAAAATGTGTTTCGACAACTTTCAGACACATTGTTGGAATCTTGAACCATGATCAGTAAAGCCTATTGGATGGCTTTGACTGTGGGAGATTAAGTCACCCTTTCCAAGTTGGTTTCTGGGATAACCTCATTTAAAATAGAGAGAGAAGCTGGCATTAAGAGGGAGAATACAACTATATATGTTCCTGAGAAGACGCTATTGCTGAACGAAAGAAGATCCTCATGGCTCAAGGAAATATGGCTTCAGAGGGGGAAATTCTGGAGGAAAACCAAGAAGCCATATAAATACCAAGGGTATCTATCTGTCATAAGTACAATATGAGCCTGGATCATTTGAAGAAACTGTAAAAATCAAAGTCTGCAAGGATGCGATGGTGATGTTTGGGATATGGTTCCTAGATCAAAGATCAAAGCTGTTGTCAAGCATGGAAGTTCAAGGGAAGATTCATTTCCTGTAAAGAAGGCATAGACTATGATTTCGCACTTGCACCTGTGGCCCGATATACCACCATTCGATCATAACCCTTGCTTCTATGCAAGGATGGAGTCTTCATCAGATGGATGTAAATATCACATTTCTGCATGATGCGATAAATAAAGGAGGTGTATGTTGAGAAACCTCTAGGGTTCAAAGTCAAGGTTAAGAAAAACCATGTCTACAGGTTGAAGAAAGCCCTCTATGGGCTAAATCAAGCACCCAGAGCTTAGTAGGAGAGGATAGCTAGCTACCTAATGAAACTGGGCTTCACTTGTAGTATTGTTGATCTGAACCTTCACTGCAAGGTTAATAGAGAGAAGCCTCTCACTCTAGTATTGTATGTGGACAACCTCTTCCTGATAGGTGTTGACCCTCTCATTCATTAGTGAAAGAGGGAGCTTGCTACTAAGTTTGAGATGAAAGACCTAGGACTGATGCCTAGGCCTAGAGGTTTGGCAGAGACTTGGTGAGATTTTCCTTTCTCAAGAAAAATACATTACGAAGCTTCTAGAAATATTTAACATGATGGAATTCTATGTTGACGCTGTCGGGCCCATGTTAGAAAATCCTACTGAGTATCCTCAACTCGTAGGGGCTTTGTTGTTCTTAGTGAACACTCGTCCAGACGTATGTTGTGTCATGAACATTCTGAATCAACACATGGTTGATCATAAAATTCACTGGGTTGGTGCCATGAAACTCTTAAGATATCTCTGTGGCAAGATAGACCATGAACTGAGTTACACTCCCGAGAGTATAACACTCCTTGATATACTAATGTCGATTGGGCTAGCAGTGTGGTGGATCGTAAGAGCACATCTAGATGCTACTTCACAAGTAGATTTGCTTCTGGTAGGAAAAGGAAGTCGGTAGCCTTGAGCACCGCTGAGGTCAAATACATTGTAGCATGACCCGTTGTGAAGTCACTTGGTTGTGAAAGCTCTTTAGTGAGATTTTAAAGCATGTGCTAAATGCCACCACTATCCTTTTTGATAACTAGAGGGGGAATCATTTGTCATAGAATCTCGGGTTCCACGATTGATCCAAGCATGTTGATGGATGGTACCACTTTATCTGGGATATGGTACAGCAAGGCATCGTAAGGCTCGATCATATAGGAACTAATGAGTAGGTCATGGATATTCTCACTATTCCCTTAGGGAAGGTTGTATTCCTAACCTTCCGTGAGAATCTTGAAATCATGGAATGATCCTATTCTGAGGATCTTGTTGGACGATGAGCTCTAGGAGCTCCAAGTGGGTTTTAGGGATAGCTTTGGTGCTATAAGCAACCATAGGGCTAGGATTTTTGAACCTATTTGGTGTGCTTCCACCCCTCCATGATTATATTGAGATGGTTTACCTCTCTCTGATATGTGCCCCGTCTGCATCCTACCCATGGAGTTTCGGACTCATGGGAAGTACCTCTCATTTGGCCAATGAGGTGGGAAAAGTGAATAGAGACCATAGCAAGACCAATGGATGCATCAGATATTGTCATACTCTCTATGTCTAGGATGGCACGTGTCCAATCACTTGATCTGGATCAATTTTAATCATGGGAAGTACCTCTCATTTGGCCAATGAGGTGGGAAAAGTGAATAGAGACCATAGCAAGACCAATGGATGCATCAAATATTTTCATACTCTCTATGTCTAGGATGGCACGTGTCCAATCACTTGATCTGGATGAATTTTAGCGAGGTTTCAAACCTCCAACTGACTTCGGGTCAGTGAAACTAACTTCGAGTTAGTATATGACTCTCATGAGTTCTAGAGAGGTTTCAACCTCGAACTGACTTCGGGTCAGTTAAACTAAATTCGGGTTAGTATATGACTCTCTCGAGTCCTAGAGAGGTTTCAGACCTCCAACTGACTTCAGGTTAGGTAAACCAACTTGGGGTTGGTATGAGACTCTTTGTGAGTCCTATAGAGGTTTCAGACCTCTGAGATGAATCTGTCAGCCGGGTATGATGTCTTTGTGACTGACCCACTTCTATTTTGGAATAAAGAGGCCAGCAAAGCAAGTTACGGTGGGATGATGCATGATGTTTGGATTGCACTTGTGGATGGAGTTCTCCCTAGTTGAGAGGGAGTGTTAAAATTGGACAACTAGGTCCAAACTCTGGGTTGTGCTGCTCAAATGACAATCCAAATATTTTTATTGGATTCCTCTTTAGGAGAGGTGTAATATTTATCTAAGCATCATCTTGATCGGATGAGAAGAACTTGTACTTTGAATTTATTCCACTTATGTGCTAGGTTGGCCTGGAATAAAATATAGACTTAAATGTCTTAAAGGACGTGTCACACACCCCCAAATATTCCTATATATTGGAGAGACTTAGATTTCATTTGACACATTGATGTGGAGGAATTCTCTCTCTCTGGATAGCATTGGAGTTGCTTCTTTGTTTGGGTTGTTCTAGGGTTATGTGTGACACGCTTGGCTGAATGACCTATTGGAGACTTTGCTGGTAGAAGCATCTTGTTGATCGTCATAACGCCACCATTCATCATATTTGTTTTGGTTTGTATTCTATCGATCTATTTATATCTTCTATCTTCTTTAGTATTGATCTAAAATGGCATAGAACATGTTTAGAATTTAATAGAATCTCATAGGAAAACATACAGTGCACACAAATAACCTTAGGGCACAATTGACTCGAACAACAAAAGAACAAAATGCGACCTGCTTCCTCATTTTTATAGGAAATCCATGGTAAAAATGGTCATAACTTCATTATGGCACCTTATCCTCGTAATAACGATAAAAAATCCTATAAGAAATTATCATTAATTGCAGAAAATCTGCTCCATCCACTGGTAAAATAATTTTTTCACCCAGAGTTATTGTTCCAATTGCTAGTTTTTCCCACCGCACACAACCTCTTGGCTCGTATCCTACCTTGCTTCATATTCCCTCCGCACAACATGTAAAAAAGCGGGTTCATTTTCTTCGGCTATATAGTCATTTGGTAGGCACAGGGTTATCCCTATATGGCTTCAGTCGACTTCCATTGACATACCCTGGGAGACTTTCACCATGCAACGTGGCCAAGCACACCACACCTCCATTAGTGATTTCCTACAAAATATATGACCCCAACCAATTCTTTCAAAAATTTCCTGGGTGGCACGCAAACTGACTGTTGTACAATAAAACCAGAACTTCTTCCTTGAATTCCTTCTTTCAGATGTTCCTATCATGCCATGCCTTCTTGCGCGCCTTCTGTACTTGTTGATGAAATTTGGAAATAAACTGATCCTCCTCTAATGAAACCAATTGTGACAGATGTTCCTCCATGATGTCTGGGTCAGCCATATTAGTTACTTCTGCAATGCGCAGGCTTGGAATGATGTATTCCATTGGCATGATAGCTTCCTAACCATAAACCATCCTGAATGGTGTTTTACCAGTCAACTTCTTGCATGTGGTCCGATAAGCCCATAAGACAGCAAGTATGCACACATCCCAATTGTTCCGATTTTCATTGCAAATATTTGTAAGTGCATTCTCAAGGATCTTGTTAAAGGCTTATACTACACCATTTTACTAAGGGTTATAGGGATTACTCTTCTAGTGACGCATCTTGAATTCTTCTATCAAAGATTCAATAGTCTAAGTAACAAAGTGCGTACCTTGATCACTCATCAATACCTTTGGGGACCCAAATCTATTCAATATATTTTCAAAAATAAATTGCACAATAGTGTCTGTAGTACAATCTTTTACTGACTTAGCTTCTGCCCATCTAGTTACATAGTTTTTTGTAGTGATTATGTAGAGCGCACCAGTCTTTTTTCCAAGAGGATTAATAGGTCCAACAAAGTCTATGGCCCATTTATCAAAAGCTTGCAGAACCATCTAGGGCTGTAATGACATCTCATATCTATGTGATGGCTTCCCTATTCTTTGGCATGCATCACAAGATTGAAAATATGCATGTGCATCGTTGTGCAGTGTGGGCCACCATAAGCTAGTGTGTAGAACCTTTTGCGTATTCGATTTCCCTGCATAGTGGCCTCCTGCCACTCCCCCATGAACTTCAGCCAATATGTATTTCCTTTCATGTTCTAATACATACCTTATTTAAACTTCTTTCACACTTAATTGGTACAGTTGAGCAGCAATCAATGTAAATTCAGTTGTCCACAGAACCAACTCCTTATTTTTTTCCACCGAATGTTCAGCAGGAGCAGTACCAGTAGTTAGAAAGTGAATGATATCTGCAAAGAGTTCATCGGTCACTTTAACGGAAAAGAGCTGTGCATCTAGTAAGTTGTCCTCCAGACTAGTCATTTCTTCCCCATTCTCAATGTGTGATAAGTCATCAATTCCAGCATTCAATCTAGCAAGATTAAAAATGATTTAAAAATCATATTCTTGGAATAGAAGTAGCCATCTACAAATCTTCCCCCCCAATACAGGCTTGTTGACTAGGTAATTCAACGCAAAGCGGTTAGTGAACATCTTGAAGTGCCCTCCTAGTAGATAATGCCTATATTTATACATAGTGTAGACCATAGCTAAACATTCCCTCTCCATGGTCGAATCATTGCATTCTCCTCTAGAGAGATTTCGACTTGCAAGGGAAATGTGGTAATAAATATCTCCTCCTCTTGGCAGCGCTAAGACAACTTGAAATGAAATTCCTGATGCATCAACATGCACATGGAAGACCTTGGACTAGTCAGGGAATACTAAAATAGGTGCAGTAGCCATATTTTATTTGAGAAGCTCAAATATCCTTTGGAATTCCTCATCTCAACAAAAGGAGAGATCTTTCTTCAACAATTTTTCCAAAGATGCAGTGATTAGCGCATACCCTGAATGAATTTTCTATAATATCTTGTGTGTCCCAGAATAGAGAACAATTCTTTTACATTGGTAAGAACCTCTAAATTGATAAAAACTGCATCCTTGGATATATCTACCATAAAAAATTGCGGACAAACAATATTCCCCAACAAGATCCCAAAAGGAACACAAAATATACACTTCTTCAAGTTAAGGGAGATCTGATGCTTTTTGCAAGTGTCGAGTGTCATGCACAGGCTGGACATGCTTCTTCAACAGTCCAAACATAGTCGAATCACCAAAGTACACCTCCAGAAACTTGAGCATGAATTCCTTGAATACAACTACTACTACGCACGAGAATATATCAGGTGCATTCTTCAATCCAAAGGGCATGACTGTGTATTGGAAGGATCCCCATTCTCTTGCAAAGGTGGTATTACTTCGGTCTTCTGGCAGAATCCTGATCTGATGGTACCCTAAAAATATATGAGTGAATGAGTAGGCCTCTTTTCCTCCAACATTGTCCAATATCTCATCTGAAAATGGGGTAGGGAAGGAATCAAGTACCCATGCATCATTCAGCTTGCGTAGGTCCACACAAATCCTTATTTCTCCCTTTTTCTTCTTTTCCTGAACAACCATAGAGCTTACTGAATTAGACTCTTCCATTCTCAGTGATTCCTCCAACAACCATTTTCTCCAATTATTCCTTCACCTTCGTCTTACATTTTGGATTTAACTGGAATGGTCGTTGCTTGACAGGGTGTGCATCTAGTTTCAGAGTGATTTTCATAACTCTCAAGTCTCCTATAATTCCTTTTAGCTCAGAAAAATTGGTGAGGAATAGGTCCTGATATTTTGTCAACAAATCTGCAATCTTTCCCATTGTGTCATCATCCTAATAATCTTCGATTTTTTCCAACTTAGGTTGTTCCTCCATCCCAATGTTGACTTCCTTAATTTTTAAGTGCTTTGTCACATCCATGATTCCTAACAAGGGGAATTCAAGTGCATGCTCCCCCTCAGTCTCTGGGATATTGAAATTTCTTGGGTCTTCATCATTATCTTCCACTGACATATTTCTACACTTGGAAATATCGTGCATCTGCACATCCAATGCAGGTGGTGGGACCTCTATTGCAGGGATTTGTGTGTCCACAACAACTCCTTAGATTCAGTGAAATGCCTCGCTAATGCCTTCAAACCCACTGGAGAAGTTGAAAGTTAGGTGAAATATTTCCTTTAATGAGGCCCAACCAACTGTCTCTTGGTGTAAATATGTTTCCAAGTACCAATATTTGGGCATATTTCCTAAAGTATGAACAAAAATATTCACCCATTCCACCTGAGGTTCATCACCCCAAGAAGCTGTCCATTTATCCAAGTGCGATTGTGGGTCATCCTTTCCTGTGTATAATTCATCCAACTTGGTTATTGGATGAGTGAAGTGCAAACACAACATATAGGCGCATTCCTCCCAAGTTTAAAATTTCCCTTTATGTGTTTCCCACCAACGTGTTGGAGTTAGGCGCATAACAAGATTGAGTGCCCAGAAGCTTCGATCTTCAGGGAAATTTTTTTCCATTTCTTCCAAAAATAAAACAACGTTACCAGAACCATCAAAATAAATAAATTATCATAGCTTTGAGGAGATGCAATGTAAATTTTATGTGGCTCTGAGGCAGCGCATTGTAAAAACATCATGGAAGCGATTCTTCTAGTTTTCCATTTCCTATTTTCAATTAGTGAAGCAAGAGCTTTCCTTTTCCCAATTCAGCATCCCATCAGCAATTGGGTTGATCCAATCCTCATCTTTGTGGTCAATTTGTAGATGTGGTCTACATCATCTTCTGCATGCACTGTTTATTTATATCTCTCCCTTTCCACAAGATCCAAATGTACTACAACTTGAGTACAACCATTTTCAAAGATCATACTCCTGCTCTTCAGGTTGATGATTCCTCCCATGTTGATAGCGCAATCCATCCCTAGCAGCGTAGGGTAGGGGTCTGTATCATCGGCAATTTCTGTTACTTGAAACTCTACACGTACCTTGGCTCCACCAATATCTACCATTACCTATTGGAGTCTTCCCAAATTAATAATATTTTGTTTATTGGCCATGCGAAACTGAATGTTGGATATAAACTCAGGGTTTCTTACTTTAGGCATGGGAGTCTCACAAGCAGACATACAATGTACACTAATAACCTCAGGGCACATTTCACTCAAACAACAAAATCACAGAATGCGACCTGATTCCTCATTTTTACAGGCAATCCATGGTAAAAATGGTAATAACTTCATTATGGCACTTATCCTTGTAATAACGGTAAAAACTCCTATAATACATTATCATTAATTTCACAAAATCCACTACATCCAATGGTAAAATAAATTTTTCACCCAAAGCTATTGTCCCTGTTGAGCCTCAAGATTGTGCTTTCTTTCATCTTACTTTACCTCATTTTCCTTTGTCCATTGTTATCCTAGACCCAATTGATAAATGAATTTAGTTAAAATTACCTTTAGAATGATTAACATGACTGACTTGCTAAGTTTTGTGATTTTTGTCATTGTAATGCATTTTGACCGGAACTAGCTGCAGAATGCAGACATTCCGTAGCTAACCGGAAATTCTGCAGTTGTCTTCACGTTTGGGTATGTTCCAGGTGGCCTCTCAAGAAAAACCGCATATGGGTATATTCCACGTCATGTCTACATTGTTCGTTGCTCACCATGAAGGAAGAAATGAATTCTGGATATGGTTTTGGTACGTGGGAACACATTTACGAAGGCAGACTTCTAATAGGACTGTCTTAGTCCAGATGTCCTTTTCCTTTTTACGCAGCCACTTCAAGAGTCCTAATGTGATTTCGATAAGGAAATACAATGATCCTGGAATTGTTGCAAGTCTTGTTATGTACATTTGTTATATAAACACTTGGGAAACCGAGAGCTAGGCTAGATTTTGTTCCATATTTTGCTTAGATTTTGTACTACATTTCTGAAGACGCAGATTGCTTTGTTCAAGTTATTTCACCTTTAATGAAGCAGACAGTATTGTTTTGAAAGCGTTGAGTTGATTTGGTGTTAGATTCCGTCTGGTGGTAGAGGGCCCCTGCCTCCTGCATGGTTTTATTTGCGTAATTTAGATAAGTATCCTAGCTTCCTTTACGTTTTGAAGTTGAATTCGTAGTTGTTTTCATTAGCTACTATATTTATACTCATTCTAAAAACTCTTCCAAAAGAAGAAGCTCTTCCAAAAGATCATGATAATGAATGGGAAATGGCTATAGTATTGTAGGATTTAATTGCAATCTCTTTTGTTCATCATCACAGTTATACTTATGCTAAGTACTCTTCCAAAAGAAGAAACTCTTCCAAAAAATCCTTATAATGTCTTAAGCATGATTGTGATCTTGAACGTTTCAGTTGTGTGTTTGCACTAAGTACCATAGCTGTTCTTGCTCTTAAAACACTTTTCCAAAATATCATAATGATGGGTAGGAGATAGCTATGATATCTTAGTTTTTAATTGCTTTCAGTCTTTATGTTTGCATTTGCACTGAATTGTACAGTTAGGATTGTTCTAAGAAACTCTTCCAAAATACCAATCATGATGGAAAAACAGACTGTATAATTCCATAGAATAATGCATGATAGCCTAGTTAGGATACTCCGGAGTTTAATTGCACTTAACTCATGCTCAGTTATTTTGTTTTAAGTTTGATAATGACTTGGTAGTTCAGCACTGTTTTAGATTAGTGACATCTTAAGTTCAGTTTTAGCTTAACTCATTGCATTTGCACTCCACATTCAGTTGTCATTCACTGCACATTAGATTACTTCAGTTGTTAAACTTAACAAAACAACATTCATTATTTACAAACCTCTTCTTGTTATAAAATCTATAATTGATTCATAACCATACGAACAGAAGACAATATCATTTTAAGGCCTGAAGTACTTCTGCAACTTCCTTATCATCTCAAAAACAAACATTTCCTCAAAAGACTATTTTAAAAATCTATAACCTTTGAGTGAAGTGTAGTGTTATCAAAGTAAGTTGTAGAATAGAGTTAGGAACCAGTCTTAAAGTAGAGATCTTATGATGGTATCAATGTTTACTCCAAATATGCTTCAACAAATCTCTAATCATGGATAAAATGTTGCATCATTATAAGTTAGTTGTTTAACTATTTAGTTGGGAGAATTTGCATGCTTAGCTGACCATGTCTCAAGCTCTATCTCAAAATACCTTTGATGAAAGAATTTGACAAGTTGAGTTTATGTTTTGAATCATTTGCTTAAAAGTCATTATCAAGCTTTGTTTCTGTTTAGTCATAATTTGGATTTGATTTTGTTTCAGTAGTTGCCTTTGCATTCACCACTTGTCATCAACCAATCAGGTTTCACTCTGTTTTAATCATTAGCTTCTTTCCACTAGCTTTCTAGTAATTTTTCCTTGTGAACATAAAACTACCAAAAAGACCAAAAACATCATAAATCATCACAAAAGACCAAAAACATCATAAAACACTAAACACAACGCATTAAGAGACAAAACACCTAGGCACATACGGTGCAGTTTACTTCAGCAGTTTACCAACCCTGGTTGACAATTAAATGAACTCAATTTAGGAGACTAGATTGAGACCAAACAGTCCCAATGGCTAGTTTTTCCAGTTCACATAACCTCTTGGCTCGTATTGCGCCTTCCTGCGTATGCCCTTCGCATAACGTCCAGAAAAGAGGGTTCATTTTCTCCAGCTATATAGTCATTTTGTAGGCACAGGGTTATCCCTATAAGGCTTTAGTCGACTTCCATTGATGTACCCTGGGAGAATCTCACCATGCAACGTGGCCAAGCACACCACACCTCCATTAGTGATTTCCTACAAAATATATGACCCCAACCAATTCTTTCGAAAATTTCTTGGGTGGCACACAAACTAACTGTTGTACAATAAAACCAGAACTTCTTCCTTCAATGCCTTCTTTCAGATGTTCCTATCATGCCATACCTTCTTGCGTGCCTTCTGGACTTGTTGATTAAAGTTGGCAATAAACTGATCCTCCTCTAATCAAACCAATTGTGATAGACGTTCCTCCATGATGTCTTGTTCAACCATATTAGTTAGTGTTGTGATGCACAGCCTTGGAATGATGTATTCCATCGGCATGATAACTTCCTGACCATAAACCATCCTGAATGGTGTTTTACCAATCAACTTCTTGCATGTAGTCCGATAAGCCAATAAGACAGTAGGTATGTGCGTGTCCCAACTATTCTGATTCGCATTGCAGATCTTTATAAGTGCATTCTCAAGGATCTTGTTAAAGTCTTATATTACACCATTGTCCTAAGGGTGATAGGGAGTAATCTTCTGGTGATGCATCTTGAATTATTCTATTATAGATTCAATAGTTTCAGTAACAAAATTCATACCCTAATCACTTATCAATATCTTTGGGCACCCAAATATATTCAATATAAATTCAAAAATAAATTGCACAACATTGTCTATAGTACAATCTTTTACTAGCTTAACTTCTACCCATCTAGTTACATAGTCTGTTGTAGTGCTGATGTAGCACACACCAGCATTTTTTCCAGGAGGATTAATAGGTCCAACAAAGGCTATGGCCCATTGATAAAAATCTTGCAGAGCCATCTACAGCTGCAATGACATCTCATCCATACGTGATGGCTTCCCTGTTCTTTGGCATGCATCAGAAGATCGAAAATATGCATGTGCATTGTTGTGCAGTGTGGGCCACCATAATCTAGCGTGTAAAACCTTTTGCATAGTGTATTTACCAGCATAGTGGCCTCCTGCCACTCCCCCATGACCTTCAGCCGATATGTCTTTCCTTTCATGTTCTAAGGCATACCTTATTTAAACTTCTTCCACACCCAATTAGTACAGTTGAGCAGCAATCAATGTAAATTCATCTGCACATGCAACCAAATCCTTCCTTTGTTCCACAAAATATTCAACAGGAGCACTACCAGTAGTTAGAAAGTGAGTGATATCTACAAAGTGTTCATTGACCACTTTAATGGCAAAGAGTTGTGCATCCATTAAGTTGTCCTCTAGACTGGTTAGTTCTTCCCCATTCTCAATGTGTGATAAGTCATCAAGTCCAACATTCAATCTACCAGGCTTAACAATGATTTCAAAATCATATTCTTGGAATAGCAGTAGCCATCTACAAATCTCCCCCCCCCCCCAATATAGGCTTGTTGACTAGGTAATTCAATGTAGAATGGTTAGCGAACATCTTGAAGTGCCCTTCTAACAGATAATTCCTATATTTCTACAGAGTGTAGACCATAGCTAAACCTTCCCTCTCCATGGTCAAATCGTTGCATTCTCCTCTAGAGAGCTTTCTACTTGCAAGGGAAATGTGTGATCAATATCTCCTCCTCTTGGCGGTGCTAAGACAACTTGAAGTGCAATGCCTGATGCATCAACATGCACATGGAAGACCTTGGACTAGTCAGCGAATACAAAAATAGGTGCAGTAGCCATATTTTATTTGAGAAGCTCAAATCTCCTTTGGCATTCATCATCCCAACAAAAGGAGAGATATTTCTTCAACAATTTTTCCGAAGGTGCAGTGATTAGCACATACCCTGAATGGATTTTCTATAATATCTCGTGTGTCATGGAATAGAGCACAACTGTTTTACATTGGAAGGAACCTCTAAATTGAAAACAACTACAACCTTGGCCAGATCTACCATCAAAACTTGCTGATAAAAAATATGCCTCAACAAGATCCCAAAAGGAACACAAAATATACACTTCTTCAAGTTAAGGGAGATATGATGCTTCCTGCAAGTGTCGAGCATCATGCGCAGGTTGGACATGCTTCTTCAATAGTCCAAAAAAATACCAGTCACCAAATTACACCTCCATAAACTTGAGCATGAATTCCTTGAATACAACTACTACTACGCATGAGAATATAACAGGTGCATTCTTCAATCCAAAGGGCATCACTATGTATTGGAAGGATCCCCATTCTATTTCAAAGGTGGTCTTACTTCGGTCTTCTGGGGGAATCCTGATCTGATGGTACCCTAAAAATCAATGAGTGAATGAGTGGGCCTCTTTTCTGCCAACATTTTCCAATATCTCATCTGAAAATGGGGTAGGGAAGGGATCAAGTACACATGCATCATTCAGCTTGTGTAGGTCCACACAAATCCTTATACATCCCTTAGTCTTATTTTCCTGAAAAACCATCGATCTTACCGAATTAGACTCTTCCACACGCTCAATGATTCCCGCAACAACCATTTTCTCCAATTATTCCTCCACCTTCGTCTTATATTTTGGATTTAATTGGTATGGTCATTGCTTGACAGGGTGTGCATCTAGTTTCAGAGTGATTTTCATAACTCTCAAGTCTCCTATAATTCCTTTTATCTCAGAAAAATTTGTGAGGAATAGGTCCTCATATTATGTCAATAGCTCTGCAATCTTTCCCATTGTTTCATCATCCCAACAATCTTCAATTTTTTCCAACTTGGGTTGTTCCTCCGTCCCAATTTTGACTTGCTTAATTTCTAAGTGCTTGGTCACATCCGTGATTCCTAACAAGGGGAATTCAACTGCGTGCTCCCCCTCAGACTCTCAGATATTTAAATTTCTTGGTTCTTCATCATTATCTTCCACTGAAAGATTTCAAGAGTTGGCAATATCCTGCATCTGCACATCCCATGCAGGTGGTAGAATCTCCATTGCAGGTATTTTCATGTCCACAACAACTCCTTGGATTCCATGCAATGCCTCACTAATGCCTTCAAACCTACTGGAGAAGCTGAAATTGAGGTGAAAGCTTTCCTTTAATGAGGCCCAACCAACTGTCTCTTGGTGCAAATATGTTTCCAAGTACCAATATTTGGGTAGATTTCCTAAACTATGGACAAAAATATTCACCCATTCCACCTGAGGTTCATCACCCCAAGAAGTTGTCCATTTATCCAAGTGTGAGGGTGGTTCATCCTTTCTTGTGTATACTTCATCCAACTTGGTTACTGGATGAGTGAAGCGAAAATGCATCATATAGGTGCATTCCTCCCATGTTTAAAATTTCCCTTTATGTGCTTCCCACCAACGTGCTGGAGTTGCGCGCATGACAAGATCAAGTGCTCAGAACCTTCGATCTTTGGGGAAAAACTTTTCCATTTCTTCCAAAAATAAAACAACATTACCAGAACCATCAAAATAAGGAAATTCTAGTAGCTTTGAGGAGATGCAACATAAATTTTATGTGGCTCTGAGGCAATGCAACGCAAAAACATCATGCAAGCGATTCTTCTAGTTTTCCATTTCCTGTTCTCAATTAGCGAAGCATGAGATTTCCTTTTCCCAATTCAGCATCCCATCAGCAATTAAGTTTATCCAATCCTCATCTCGTGTGGTAAATTTATATATGTGGTATACATCATCTTGTGCGTGCACTACTTATGTATATATCTCCCTCTCCGCGGGATCCAAATGTAATATAACTTGAGTACAACCATTTTAAAATATCATACTCCTACTCTTCAGGTTGATGATACCTCCAATGTCTATAGCTCAATCCATCCCTAGCAGCGTAGGGTATGGGTCTGTATCATCGACAATTTGTGTTACTTATAAGTCTACATGTACCTTGACTCCAAAAATATCTACCATTACCTGTGGGAGTCTTGCGAAACGAATAATATTTTGTCGATTGGCCATGTGCAACTGAATGTTGGACCATTCCAGCTTTGGTTTGCCCATCTTCTACTAGGTCTTCTTAGTCAGAACATTCACGTCAGATCCCAAGTCCAGAATGACCTAATCCATCTCATATTCCCCAATTTGCACGATCATGCGCATCCCTCAACCAATTCTCTACTTATTCTTGTATATATTTTTACAACCTTGTTCTCAATTTGAGGCAGCTCTTTATCCACACTGATATCTATCAGAGCTTGAAGGTTGTCTACTGCTTTCTGGTTACGAAATAGCTCGACTCACGCTTGCAAGTGGGGTTTGAAATCTTCGTTGATTCTTGGTTATGTGATTAACTTGGATGTGGAAGAACCTACAGTAGTAAAATCCTTTCTAGCTTCTATAAAAGTCTCCTTCTCCCTCTGCACATTGACTCCTTCCTTCTTTTCAGAAGCCTTCATCATCTAGGGTTCTGCATCAACCTTATTTCGCTCGTCTTCTCCAGTGGTAGCACCACTTCATTTAACTATGTTTACACTTGGATCAGATTTCTTATATTAGCTATAACCATTTGTATATTATGTGTAGGCGTCTGTGGTTGTTTTTTCTATATTATAGAAATCAAAACAGGAAAATCTTCAATAACATGATCAAAATTTCTACAATACCTGCAAGACGGTCACACAAGTTTTAGACAGTCACGCGCAAAGTTCCCAACATCTCCACAGTTGTAGTAGATCAATTGTCCTCTTCCGCAATCTGCACCTCAACCTCTCGCTCCCCCCCTTCCTTTGAGTGGGGATCCACCATGCCTAAAGGGGGATGATGGTGAGGATGGGTCGGCTTGCACTCTATAAAGGTTGAAATTTTCTATCATCAAATATAATGTGCACCAGTGGTGTTCATCATGGAAAATTAAAGCGAAAAAACTACACCATTGCTACTTCAATTCTGGTACATAACTTCCTAATTGAGGGAAAATTTTTGTGTCTGGACGACCAGCACTTGAAATCCAATGCCCCACAGCGTGGGAGTATCGCTTGGTCCTGCAGCATCCCTGGGTGACAATAGACTTGGCCCTCTCACTTGCATGTAATCCTAAAGCACGAGACACTTATATTTTGTGTGACCAGAGTATTTACATCATATTCACCATACCTCTGTGCAAGCCTCTTTCAACATGTCCTTGTGCAGGTTATTAATTTCCAAGTGCATAGCCTCTAACTGATTCTAGATTTGTAGAGTTCCAAATTGGTCATCTGATTTGGGTCTGACTTCCAACTTCATGGAAACTTCAAGAGATTCCGCCTGAGAAACAATTTATGCTGATTTAAGGGGTCATGTAGATGTGGCAGGAGCATGGAAGAAACCATTCTTTATGTTTCTTATCATCATAGACAAATCCTCCTTCACTGATAGTGTGCTTCAATCTCTGATCTGCCTCCCAGACAGTTTCATTTGTCTCCTGTCATCTTTCTTTTAGCTCTGTTACACATTGTGAGTAGGACTTTGTTTTTCTGAATTTCTTCTTCAAATATTTCTTGATATCATCGACAATAGGGTCAGAATTTTGAGCCAGATATCTGATAAACCAGTCCAACGCACGACCCTCAAACACCATAGATTTCTCTTCCCTCTTGACAACATTAGTGGTGACATTTTTTACATTCCATATTGCATTTGCAACCAACCAAAATCTATCCATGTCTTCATCTATCATACCCTTGAAGGTGGGTAGCTTCATATGTGTAGCCATATTCCCTCCTGGCGGTGGTGGAGGTGGAGTAGGAGATGGCCTACCCCTGCGTGAGTTCGAATGTGTGGTGGATGAAGGGTTACCTCTTGCGTGCGTAGCTTCACCACTCTCTCTATCACTATTAGGTGGGTTTCTCAAAGGGCTATATACCGATCTGTCGCCTTTTTGGTTAACCGGAAAGTACTTCCCACTGCGCGTTGTGCTTTCAAACTCATTTGGGGTCATTCACTCAGTGTGACTGCACATAACACCCTTTTCACACAATAAAATATTAATTAGCAAAAGAAGAGAGCGTGTGGACTTACCTATTGGTCCTTTGAAAAACCTCCTTTCTACTTCAGAATATGACACAAACTGATCAACTACAAAATCTTTCACAAATCCACCCATAATGCTTTCAAACCAATGGTCTACAGTGTGAGTGATGGTTTTATTAGTCTTTTCTAATTGCTAGATCAACTTAGATGCCCACTGAGTGATTTTATCATCCTTCCATCAGCTTTGAAACTCAACTAACCTTAATAACCACTCATGTAACTTGTGCGCAAAGGTCACAAAGAAGATCTTGTGGACCTCTGTGAAAATGTACCTTTGTTCCCACTCTTTAGTAGACAATTTATTATTTGTATTCTTCTAGATGGAAAATTCACATATATTTTTCTAGAACCAGTCTTGTAATTATGCCTTTTATGGCTGCCACAACATCTAATCTCTCTTAAAATGATCCCAATCCTATAAATGGAACCATTTGTTTGCTTGATGGGTTCTGACCCAGGTTTGGAGTTAGCGTGCAACCAAAAAACAATCTTACTAGTAGCTCTTTCGATAATGATATGCTTGCAGAGACTAAAGTCTCACCCAAAGAAGTATGGCGGGGGGTGTCGGAAGCACATTTCCATACCATAAGAGATAATTAAATGAAGTAGGAATCCACAGTGTAAGGTCCCACCTTACCAACCATCAATAATATAGAGAAGTAGAGGTCACATTAATCACTAATACTCTCTTTTTTTATAACATTACTAACTTATTTATCGTGTAATAATGTTCCTTCGTCTATTTCACTATAATACTATCACATAAGAATTCAGGGATAAATTTCCCTTAAAACCAATTCCAAAACACATTTCCTCTCAAGTTTAAAAGATGATACAATGTTCTCTTTTCATACTTTTACATGAGCTCTAAATAATACTGGGAGTGAATTCCACCATAATCCCATGTGCGAACATTAAGTTAGATAAACCTATCTAATTTACTATATTATGGTAAATAAGCTACACTTATTTACTCTTGGTATCATAACCACAAAAGTATCATGCTTCTATTACAAAAATTACATATAAGTGTATGAGTATTAACCTACCTATAACAAGGTAGCTAAGGGAAGAATAGGCCTCTCTTCATCAGTAAATCTAATAAATATGATATCTTTATGAAATGGAATCACAAAATCTATTAACCCAACAACATTTCCAAACTCATTAATTAAAAATTTCTCAATCTCAGTTATTATGGCAATGATTCAATCATGAAAATTGTATAATGAATGTTGTAGCAAGAGAAACTCATATTACCAATTCAGAAGCATAATATTCTTCATAAAGTGCTAAATAAAACAATGGACTAGCCAAAATTGAGCACACTGATTTTTTTTTCGACAGCCATTAAAACATAAGACTGCACCCCTGAATACATGTAGCTTAGACGAATCTTATTATACTCACTTGCATAAGATCCAACAAAATTAGTCACATTAAAATTATTTCCAAAACCCCTTTTTTTAATGAAATATTTACATAATAAAAGTAACAACTATCATATTCTCTATTCACACTTCAATAGTTTATTAGATTCATGTTCAAATTCATACAAACTTGATGACATAGGAAGCTACATCCATTAAATAATCTATTCATAAATTTTCTTGTACATAAAAAATACAGTAAGTAGGATATTTATTCTAACAACTTATATACACAAAAACTACATCCATTGAAGTTTTGACAAACACTTTGCAAACATGAAATATATAAGCTACAACCATTGAGGCCTTTTGAAAAACACTTTCCAAGAATGCAAGCAATCTATAACCATTGAGACATTTTTCTAAACACTTGGAAGCCATAATCTCTTAACTCAATTTGACATGAATCTAAGATTCTCCCTCGCATAAAATCTATAAATTAATTATTCACATCACAAAATATTAAAATAAGGGCTAAATCATCTTATTTTTTTCACCCAAAACTTGACAGCAGGTGCACATAGTGGGCACCAACAATCTGCAACATCGCCCATATTTACAATCTAGGTTCAGAAAATTCCTATGTGTATGGATACCCCCTGATGTTAAGCTGAATTGCAACAAAAACACTCAGGGATGTGATTTCCTAAAACCACAACAACAACAAAAATTCCTACTAACTCATTTATCAATTTTTTCAAAAACGTATAGTGCAAACTTCAATTACAATTATACATGGAGAAATATAGCTGAAATTTATGTTGATATTATATTTTCATCAACTCATGAAAACTTGATATGAAAAAAAACTCATTATAAACTTTACTTAAAGACTTTAACAACACATGCTTGTTTTAATACCTCCTACATGTATATGCTCAACCACAACTGCCATTCATTATTGGTTAGCTTAGGATTAACTCTGTAAATATCTCATAAACATTCACAAGTATCAGTTTCAATAAGTTGAAATTTTTACAACACTTTAAACTAATAATAATTGAAATTTCATGAATTCTTATGAGCATATGTGGTTGTGTATTTATACAAGTCCAAAGAATGGGAATATTCTCTAGCTTCAATGAGAGTATGCAAATCCTTACCAAATCATTGTGACCATCTAGTTTTCCAACCAACTATATTCAAGGAGAAGTTCTTCCCCTGGAACCCCCAAGCTGTAAGAGCTCACAACCAGTACCAAAATATAGTAGTAGAGATATATCCAAGGAAATCTGAGGAAGTTAAGTTTCACTTCCTCCCAATACCACTCATGGTCAGCTCCACCATGTAGAGCTACTTAGTAATTTAGTTTAGGAATTTAAAAATAATTTCGAAAGAAATTGGCTACTCTCCAAGTCTCTCCCTCTCATAATATTTTCCAAATCTCTCCAACTCTTGGTATCACAATGCACCCTCCTAAGTGAGAATACATGAGACACATATATAGGAGGAGCAACAAATTCTTGTCATAAAAGAGGAGTAATATGCATGCCTTGTATTTCATTTAGAGGAGTGTAGCGCATGTCATTAAGGAGAGGTATGCATGCCTTAGTTAAGGAGGGTGTATCATATACATTAAAGAGAGTGTAAGAGGAATATGCCATTCTTTGATGAGTGCATAAAATAGAGTGTAATTTATTATTAAAAGAGAGAGAGAGAGTTACATAGAGCCATGAGAATCATCAAGGAGAGATGTGTCAAGTGATTGAGGAGATATAATTCCTTTTTAATAATAATATAATAGTCTCATAAAAGATAACAATAATATTAATAATATTAAGGATTAAGTCGAAATTGAAATATTAGGATTGATCAATGATAAGTTAAGTGATTTTCCTTCAAGTATACTTGATTACCCATTGATTGGAGGTGATTTACTATTTTTGGAAAGTCGTACAAGAGACGCTAGACATGACTTTCTATTTTTAGAAAGTCACTCCAAAATTGTTGGGAATGAGATTTTATTAAGGTAATTCATCCATGAGCTTCCCATGAGTGGTATTTTTATTCCGGAGAATAGGGATTCTGCACCCCTGCCGCATGCATCTCTGTGCCTTAGTAGATTGAGGACTCCGCGCCATGACCTAGTCTAAAGATAAAAGAATCCACACCTTGATCTTTTTAAATATTCAGGACTTCATGCCCTAAAAATTTCATTATATATCCAAGACTCCATATATTTATCTTTCATAGATTTAGGACTTTGCGCCGTAATCCTTTTATTATATATCCAAGACTCCACGTCTTTAGATTTCATGGATTTAGGAATCCGCGCCCTGATTTTCAGGGATTCTCATCTACTCTTCTTTGAAACTTCACGCTTCACCTTAAGGTACTGATTGTGAGCTCATACACATCTGATGGTTCATTGGTAAGGTATTATCCCAATACCTACACACATCACAATCTCATAGATCAAATGAATTTCATAATTAACTTATTCACATTTTACCAAGGATTGTGCATGACTTCCACAGTCATTTTTATTTTGGAGAAATTACTTCCGTAGTCACTTATAAGTCGAGCATCCTTGCTGGAAATGACCAAGTACCCTGCCACATCATGCTTAGTAAGATACTACACACATATAATCATAAAAATCATGTATCATCCATAAAACATAATTAACCATATGGTCCACATAACCATGATCATCCATGGATCTGTGTCTCAATCCCAGATAACCATTCATGGCATACACCTATGTCCAAAATACGATACCAAAAGAGAAAAAATCCGTAATATGATCTTAACCAAAATCAATTATTATACACACAACCATAGATATTATCATAGGCACACAACAACCAAGTGACCCAAACCAGGTCTATAGCATATAAGCATGTACATAAGTCTGTCATGCAAAATATTATATCATTATATCAAAATCACCATCTCTAAGTGTCATAAAAGCTACCTCACCAAGAAGGGACACTACATACTCCACCTCTTGGGTTAAACTTGGCCTGAAGTTTTTCCTACAATCATAAAATACTTATTTCTTTCCAATTCTCCTATCAATAAGTTGTTAACGTTATGCATATGTATTTCATATACTTTTCTTCATAACAATATACAATTTAATGTTATCTAAATTGGAAGAAACTCCATGAAAACTGAACCATACCATTCTTAATCAAGTAGAAAATATATCCATGCTATATTAGGCATGTTTTTATCTAAAGCACCAAATATTTCTATATCAAAACCAACCATACAATTTATAGTAACATATCAAAATATTATTTTATGTAATTGATATGACATCTACTTAAGTTATATATAATAATTTGATATTCTACATGTTTTTATTTTTCATTTTCCATATGAATCCTACATGTGTCATCTTCTTGGCTATGTAGTATTTTGAGTTTGACAAGCTGTAAGTAGATAAAACATTGGTTGTATAAACAACAATGATGGTGCATCCCATATCATAATCAAATTTTCATAAAATAATCTTAAAATCATCCACATACAATTGTGAGTGAAATTATGCAACAAAACATGATGTCATATATAGAACCCACTCTTGCATCCCACTTGACTTATGTCTTCTCAATCCAAGTTTCCCCTTTTCATTCCATAAGACATCCTTGCAATCAAAATCTTTATGATCTACCTTTAATTTTTACTAAACGTTTACTCTTTAGGAAAAATCACAATTTTAGGTTCAAGGCACCATTTATTTTTTTATTTTTTTAAATAAACTAACAAGCTAAGGTTAAATACATTACTCATTGACCCACTTATGTATTATAGATCATTCCTTTAGTTTTCATAATCTTCATTATTATTCACTTCTCTAACTTGAGAATCAATTGTGAATGAATATGTTAGAAGATCTTCATTCTGAAACTAGATTAATGATATATTTTTGAAAGTGGCTTGTAATAAAGAACAACTCTCACAATTATGAAAATATGGTTTCTATATTATTTACTCTACCATGATAACTCCAAGTCAACTTTTTTTCCAACTATGAAATCATTCACGATTTCTATTCAATAATTAATCAATTCATTTGATTTCATGTCTTATTCCTTACTATTAATACGTACGCAACAACAAGCTATCAAAACCATACATTTCTCAAAATGTGATGAATCTTGTTAAATTTAAATACGATTTAGACTATCACAAGGGAATTTATAGCCTAAATTTAAACCTTTTTTTAAGGAGAATTACCACCCTCTCAAATTATTACAACATTTTGTAGGACTAATAAATACTTATACAACTATACATCCTAACTCAAAATTCCTACATCCAATAATCTCTTCCATTCCACATACAATACAATCATCTTAGGCTTCTGAATCATGCAAGAATTCCAATTCATCAAAATGTGACCTCACTCTCCTTCCATTTCTCCCTCAAGAAAATATCACAAGCACATATTCTTGTAAAAAAAGAACTGAACTAAGCTTTTCATTAATCAAATGCCTTTTTCTTTAAGTTCTATTAAAACAATTTCTCACCACATAAAATGTTTACCTTCTAAACATGTTACTCACTTAACAATTTATAAACAATATGAATTTTGACTCAATCATCTAACTAGCAATAGTTTAAAGCAATACATGAGTTCAATCCTCATAATCTCTCCAATTAATTTGGTTAAATAGAATTCAACCAATATTCAACTGATAAAATCATTAAAGAGACTATTATGGCTTTCCTAGAACTAATTTGTCTTAAGCCAATAGAAAATCTATTTCATCAAATTATGACAATAATCTTTTTCTGCATTTCAAGAATTTGAAAATGATTTTAATTCTACCTAAATTCAACACATACAAAATGATTACAATACTAGAGGATAGATATATAGTTCACAGTTGACTCCATATATCAAAATCAATTATTCCAAACATTCTAAACCACATAATGGTGTTCAATATACCAATCTTAGTTTCTTAACTTGTAAGGAAAATAAAATAATGGATTTAAAGCTCAAGAAAATTCATGCTACAAATCTATATCCATTTAACTTTAATTACACATATTCACTCCTTAATTATGTGTATGAGATTCCATCAAAATATTCTAACAAGAAGAATTACTTAGCTCATTGATATATTTTAGTATGGATTCCACACACATACCTTACCTCATTACTTATCTCATAGATATATACTAGTATGGATTCCACACCCATACATTTTCTCATAGATATATGCTAGTATGGATTCCACACCCATACATTTTCTCATAGATATATGCTAGTATGGATTCCATACATTAGCTCATAGATATATTTTAGTATGGATTCCACATGCATAAATTTTCTCACATCTATATGATAGTATGGATTCCATACACATACATTAACTTAAAGAAAACATAACCTTCAAGTGTTCCTTAAAATGGCTTCCACAATCCTTCATGCACTAGGAAGGTCATACCTCAACCTAGTATTTGAGTAATTTAAAGTTATTTGATACATAATGTTGAAACCAAAAATACACAAAATCATGTCAAAGAAATGAGAGGAATTTCATTCTTACTCATTAAGAATGTATTCCCAAATCATATTTTAACACATTTAAATAATGCACATACATTACTTTTGAATCTACATTCACAGTTAAAAGTGGCATCCTTCAAGGTAGCGTTTTGTTAAGTTTCCATTAGTGTAGGTACAAAAAGAATCAAAATTAACATGATGAACTCAATCATTATGTTAATTGAATCTAAACCCTATACTTTTTATTCATTCCCAAAGCATACACACCAAGGTTATCATACTAAAATCCAGATTAAGCCAATACTTTTCTTGGTAGATATGATTTCAGCTAGTAAAGATGGATACCAAGCCCATATGACATTGAAAATTATGCATTAAATATATATTAAACCATGTATCCACTCGATCTATCTCACTCATAAACTGAAAATCAAGTGATTCACATACTTGGGTTTAACCCCAACTTTCTCAAGCACATCCTTTCTGAGCATGTCTTTGAGAATTTTAACATATTTCTAATAACATGTCTTAATAAAAATATAAGGGAATATAAGAAAGTTTTTTTTTCCTTTCCTTCATGAGTTTCTAAATGACATAATAATAATAATATCCCCTATGCCACTAATATGCTTCCAAGTCAAAATATACAACAACTCAACATACATTCAAAATCAACATTCATACATCATCAACCTACATGTAAGCATGTTGGCCCATTAGGCCCTAGTGTTGTAACTTGGCTCTGATACCATATGTAAGGTCCCACCTTACCAACCATCAATAATATAGATAATTATAGGTCATATTAATCACTAATAATCTTTTTCTTATATAGAATTACTAACTTAGTTATCATGTACTCATGCTCCTTCATCTATTTCACTATAAGACTATCACATAAGAAGTCAGGGATAACTTTCCCTTAAAAATAATTTTAAAACACATTTCCTCTCAATTTTAAAAGATGATACCATGTTCTCTTTTCATACTTTTACATGAGCTCTAAGTAAGATTGGGAGTAAATTCCACCATAATGCCATGTGTGAAAATTAAATTAGATCAACCTATCTAACTTACTAGATTATATTAAATAAGCTATACTTATTGACTCTTGATATCATAACCATAAAAGTATCATGCTTCTATTACAAAAATTACATATAAATTTATGAGTATTAACCTACATATAAAAAGGTAACTAAGGGAATAATAGGCCTCTCTTCATCAGTAAATCTAATAAATATGATATGTTTATGAAATAGAATCAAAAAATATATTTACCCAACAACATTTCCAAACTCATCAATTAAAAATTTCTCAATATCAATTATTATGGCAATGCTTAAATCATGAAAATTGTATAATTAATGTTGGAGCAAGAGCAACTCCTATTACCAATTCAGAAGCATATTAAAATAACGAACTTGCTAAAATTGAGCACACTAGTTTTTTTCTACAACCATTAAAACATAAGACTGCACCCCTAAATACATGTGGCTTAGATGAAACTTATTATACTCACTTGCATAAAATCCAACAAAATTAGTCATAGTAAAATTGTTTACAACAACCTTTTTTTTTAATGAAAGATTTAGATAGTAAAAGTAACAACTATCATATTCTCTATTCACACTTCAGTAGTTTATTAGATTCACGTTCATATTCATACAAACTTGATGACATAGGAAGCTACATCCATTAAATAATCTATTCATATATTTTCTAGTACATAAAAACTAGAGTAAGTAGGACATTTACTCTAACAACTTGTATGCACAAAAACTACATCCATTGAATTTTTTACAAACACTTTGCAAACATGTAATCTATAAGCTACAACCATTGAGGCCTTTTGAAAACACTTTGAAAACATGAAATATAAAACCATTGAGGCCTTTTTATAAACACTTTGAAAGAATGCAAGAAATCTATCACCATTGAGACATTTTGTCAAACACTTGGAAGCCATAATATCTTAAGGAAATTTGACATGAATCTAAGACTATCCCTCACATAAAATTTATAAATTAATACTTCACATCAAAAAATATTAAAACAAGGGCTAAATCATCTTAATTTTTCACCCAAAACTTGACAACAGGTGCACACAATGGGAAATAACAATTTGCAACATTGCCTAGATTTATGATCTTGGTTCAGAAAAATATTTTTTTGGAATCAAGTTAGGGGTTACGGGTTCTATTGGTATGGATACCCCCTGATGTTAAGCTGAATCGAAATAGAAACACTCAGGGATGCGATTTTGTAAAGCCACAACAACAACAAAAATTTCTACTACCTCATTTATCAATTTTGTCAAACACTTAGTGTGCAAAATTCAATTGCAGTTGTACATAGAAAAATAAAACCCAAATTTTTGCTGAAATTATATTTTCATCAACTCATGAAAAATTGCTATGAAAAAAATTTCATTATAAAATGAACTTAAAAACTTTAACAACATATTTTTGTTTTAATACCTCCTACATGTACATGGTCAACTACAATTGCCATTCATTATTGGTTAGCTTAGGATTAACTCTATAAATATTTCGTAAACATTCACAAGTATTAGTTCCAATAAATTTAAATTTTTACAAAAATTTAAACTAATAATAACTGAAATTTCAAGAATGCTTATGAACATACCTGGTTGTATATTTATACAAGTCCAAAGGATAGGAATATTGTCCAACTTCAATCACTGGTAGAAAATGATGAAATTAGTAACTAGGTGACTAAAACGTTAGTCACCACAACTTTTCCAAGAGAAATACTACAAAAAATGATCAATCTCAAATGACCCAACTGAAAATGACTAACATAAATGACTAATTTAGTCACAGGTTAAAATATACGACTAGCTAATATATAATACAACTAAAAATGACTAACATAAATGACTAATTTAGTCTGAGAGAAAAAATACAACTACCTAACAAGTACTACAATAATACAAATTGGTCATTTATGTTAGTCATTTTAATTGTGTCACTTCAACAATCCAAACTTACAAGTGATAGGGGATTCAAAGGTTGTTATAAATTGGCTGTTACACTTAAAGACTTCTTTATTCGATTAGTAGATGATTAGAGTTATGGAATTGATTAGAATATTCAGGGTTATATCCTTTGATCACATTCACAAGGAATTAAATTGAAAACATTTTTCACGTGTGCATGCACATAACATTCTTATGAACCATCAAATTTAACAACCGCACATTTCTACAAATCGTTTAGAAATACTAATGGAAAAATACAACAAAGCCAACATCCAAAAAAAACCCTTCTAATGAAATTGAAACACTAATAAGCACATGTTAAATCCTTAATCCTTAGTTCTAAAGTTTAAGTAGCCCATACAAATGCATGGGGAGCATTCCAACATCATCCACACCTTCTAATGTTGTGATTTCTACATAGCAGTGGCTAGAGAATTTGGTGCCAATATGGTTAACTTCGAATTACATCTCAATAAAGATCTAAAATTGTGCATTACAATTTTTTGTAAGTAATCATTATAAAGGGTGACTTTGAAGCTCTCCAACAGCGTCGGTTTCGAATACCAGTGCCGGTCATTAGCCCTTGGCTTTGATGAAGATGAAGGAGAATACAAAAACCAACCACTTATAAGGAAGATCATGAAATCAAATGACATCTAGATATCATCAACATTTAGTAATTAATCTCTAAACCCTGGGGTTTCCAATGGCAGGGACAGAGCCCGAGAACCCAAATTTTCCTATAACAAGATGATGAAGATCCATAGTGGTGCAACGAAGATATACTTCCAAGACTCAAGGTACTAAGGTGATACCCATTCTATGAATGAACTCAGAAAACCCTAATCGATTTCAATGATATTGAAGATTTTCCCACCAATTACAAGTTTTTGAAAGGTTAGTTGAAATTAATCCTCAAGCAAGAGAAATTTTTTGTTTCAATAGATATTAACTTCTAATTTGAACTCCCTTGATCTCAACACCACTCGTGCCCATAAAATAGAATCCAAAATCTCATTATGGATAACCACTACAAAGAGCATAGGATTAGGAATAATTTAACACACATTTTTCATAATGAAAACTGACATGGAATTTTTGTTGACTGGAAAACCTATGCTACTTTATTGAAAACATGTTCCAACCTTAAATATCTACTGAATTGCAAGCAATTCCATGCCCACATTATTCATATTGGCGTTGAGGGGAACATTAACCTCCATACCATTTATTCGTAATGTATATCGAGTGTGGTGATCTGGAAGATGCATGCCGAATTTTTGATAAAATGGTTGACCGCAATTTGGTATTAGGTACTACCATGATTGCATCTTATGCAAGGTTTGAAAATTATAATAAAGCGCTCAAGGTCTTTCATGAAATGCAAAGGAGTGGGGTGAAAGCGGATGTTTTTTTCTATCCTAGATTTCTCAAGGCATGGGTTGGTTTACCAGCTCTGCAACACGGTAAGGATCTCTATAGATCTGTGATTAGGAATGGATTTGAGTCTAAATTATTTGTGGGGAGTGCCCTTGTAGCCTTGTATACAAAATTCAATAGTATGGAGTTTTCACACACAATGTTTAACCAAATTCCTCAGAGAACTAAGGCAACATGGAGTGAAATTCTTGCAGGGTATTCACAGAGTAATCATTATAGAGAGGCAATGGAACTATTCCATGGAATTCTGTTTGCAGGCATCTCGATTCCTTCACCTTTAGGAGGGTCCTTGCCATGTGCACAAACATAGCTACACTCAAGCAGGTGGGAGAGATTCATCGATAAATAATTGGAATTGGATTTGAGTTGAATGTGTTTTTGGATAGCTCCCTTGTAGATATGCATGCCAAATGTGGAAGTGTAGGGAATGCATGCCAAGTATTTAACAAAATTTCTCTACAAGAAGTGTGTTACATGGAACACCATGATTTTAGGATATTTCCAAATTAGGAAATGTGAATATGGCAGGGGGTTATTGATCTTGAAATTATCAAAAAAAGAGTTGTAGATTTGGAAAATGTCCTCATTGATGACATTTTGTAAAACTTGAATTTACACGGGAAGGTTTGACATCTGAGGAATTTCAACAATAGTTGGAGCTTTTTGGACCCAACAAGCTTGAAGAGAAAAATAAAATTAAAATATTGAAAATTTGATGAAGTTCAACAATAGTTGGAGCTTTTTGAACCCAACAAACTCGAAGATAAAAAGGAAAGTAAAATCTTGAAAATTTTGGGCTTCATGTGGAACCCTTTATCATGGGTCATGGAAGCTATAACAATGATGCCCATTGCTTTGGAAAATTGAGGAGTAGGAAATTTTTAAATAATAGAGTTAAACCAATGCCAAATAGATGGCAGTGTCTATATGGATATGCCAAAATCAATGACATGGATTACTAATAATAGATCCAAGCTTAGATTTTTTTTTTAATACACTAGGAAATTCAGTTGCATCACTAATGACACATTTTGGGCATGGATGTGATGAAAGATATGGGTTTGGGTGCATATAGCGATGTGTTTTACATGTTGGGAATGGATGAAATGAATTTGAATGTCCACTTTATGGATAAAACTAGTTCATATTTTGGAGAGACTCTCATCCATGTTTTCATGTTTATGCTACACAATTGGCATCAACTAGGATATTATCAATAAAAATTAAAATATGGGGTAACCATAGACACTCAACATTCGGCTGTAACTCATTGAACTCCATTATCTTCAAGGGGAAGTTCTCCATGTTCAAACAATGGTCAAGAGAAAAGTGAACTTGCAACCTATCTAGATCAAGCATGTGTTTCTTTAAGACAACAATATTTTGTCAAATATCTTATGGATATTCTACAATAGCCGATGAAAATTTTCAAGAGTCCATCTTGAAATCTGAAATCTGGGCCAATAACATCTTCGGGGACAACATGTGGTGTCTTACTAACAATTAAATGAAAGTTTCCAACTCGAAATTTTGTTCCTTCTCGTATTCTTATCCTAAAGCTCTGTGTGCCAATATATTTTCAGATTTCCATAGGCTTCTGTTAGAAAAAAAAATTCAAATAATTTATAATATAATACAACTAGAAAAATTAGATAGACCATCTAAAAGAGTAATTTTTGCATACCAATGCCTTTTTAATAAAGAAATTAATCTGGATGGGTGTGAAGAAGTGTTATGTAGCTATATCAGTAACCCCATACAACATTTGTGAGAGAATATCCACAAAGGTTTTTTTTGCATTGGTGTGGAAGAAAAATTCATTATTACACTGTGAAGGATGCTTAGAGGATAAATAGAGAAATCAAGAGATACAACAAGCTTCTACATAAGTCTATGGGTCTCCAGAAAACATTTTCATATGAGAAGGGTGTGAAACTAGACAAGTGCTTGTTTGCTATTTTTGAAGTTGCAACAATCAGGCCTCGCAACTGAGAAAATTGTTGCTATGAATATATTAATGTGTTACAATTATTTTTGAATGAGATATTTTCCTTTACTGAGGAATCTGTTCTTCATAGGCAAATACCTTGCACACTCTCTTCAAAAATCAGATGCTATAGATGCAATTTCAGCCCCTACTAAATGAGTATCTGAGTTGTATGATAAAAAAAAGAAAAAAAATGGGTGATGAGGGAGGTAATGCTAATGCTGATAAGTCTTTTGTCTGATAGTGTTCCCTTGATATTTGGGGCAGGTACAAGATATTTGGAAAGTATTTGGAAAGAGTCTAGCGGGATAGCCAGGTTAGTTGAAAGATCTCTTTCTCCCTATGCGGTTCTACTTTGAGTCTATGTTGAATGTAGAGTCTATACCTAGCTATATTAATTTCATATTTTATAGATCTTTTTGTTTTAGGTTGAAGTGTGAATAGGTTAACACTTTTATTTTCTTAATTTTCGCAACAAAGGAGTCACATCTTATCTCTCTGGGAATGTTGGTGTGACTCAATCCATGGTTGAAAGAGATTGAATGGAAGTATAAAGTTAACTGTAATTTCCTTCATGAATGGATCCCTTTCACAAGATACCTTACCATCCTTGTAAATTTTCTCAGTGGGGGCCAGTTAGTACTAGGATTTTAATTCATCATGCCTATGGTTTTATTAAACATCTTCTTTGAACAGGCTAATTTAAGAATTCTAATATAATGGTAGTAACAAGCAATGGGAATCATTTCATTCCTACTTTGAGAATCTCGAGATGATAATAATAAAATTGAATATGGTAGATTGAATTAGCGAGTTTCATTGGAGACGTGGATTTAACTATTATCCTTATCATCTTTAGGTTTTGACAATGCACCTAGTTTGTATATAAATGATTTTTATCTTCTTTAAGGTTTTGTGGTAGCATGGACATCAATCAAGTTTGTTTGATTGATGTATTAATGTGTTTTTGTAGAGGATTATGAAGTGTGGTTTACTTAAGGAGAAATTAGAGAAATTGCAACCAGGATTGGTGACATGAATTAAACATAATAGTTCAAATCTACAATCAATTGTATCTTATCTTTTAGTTGGCATTGAAGAAGTAAATGGAGTAACATCTTCATCTAGAATTAAAAACAATTTTGTGAAAGCAGTAGATGGGTACAACTGTTAATGTTTAAGGTGCCTCAGGTAGTCCTTGATGAGCTCAAGAAGTAGGCAATTGGTACTCAAGGTGTTAGTGGGGAAGTTTAGGAAAACAATGACATTCCATATAGGCGTCGGACATGTGAGGAACATCCTACCTATGCTATTTTTATCCTTGTTTCAGAGTTGGAAACCATGTCAATCACAATTAATCCATGATACATATAGGTGGTGGTTGTTATGATTATGGAGATGAAACAATGTGGAAATTAAAATGTTTTTTCGCCAAACATAGAGTTCCAGAATAGGTGCAACCCCACCCCCAAAATATGAAAAAAATTGCAAATCCTATGTTGGGGGCCCTTCTAATTGAATGGAAAGAGCATTTACTAGCTGCAGAAATAGTGGCCAAAGGAAAGCCAAAGAATTGGGATGAACAAAAAGCAAAGGAAAATGTTTCTTATAAGACAACTTCTATAATTGTGGAAATTTTGCTTAGTTTTTGTGAATGCAGAGAGAGACTGGTGAATTTTATTGCAACATTGATGTGTTCTTCCTAGTATGGGTTGTTGGATATTCTTCTAAGGATTGAATCTTTTTTGCATAAGAAAGTAGTGCTAGAGCTCCATGAGTTGCTTTTCAAGTCAATGGGAGATCCAAATTTTAAGTATCAATTTGCAAAGGCTTGTATTAGACATTATCATGTGCTTATGTCTGCAGTCATACGCGAGGGTGATCACTGGAATGATTCCAATGTAAGTTCTAGTGATTATCCCATATCATGAAACTTTTCTATGCATATTTTCACAGTGCCAACTCTAACACAAAGACTTGTAGTTGAATTAAACATTTTGTACATGTTACTTGGAAATATAAAATAGCTTTTTCTCTCTTATGCTGGAGAATATGGTTGGCTTCTGGTAAGGTATTGTCTATTTATTTCATGTTATTTTTACTTTCTCCATAGTTTAGGGTAAATTTTCTGCTACCATGTTAATGATATATCCTCGAGCATAAATTTTTTTGAGTATAATAGCTTCCTGTTATTTTAAAATGCAATCATGTAGGAGTTATTTGATTTTTGAGAACATGGGATGTAATTTTATTTTAAATATCAGGGTTAGAACTTTTAAATTCTTACAACTTTCATTTGAAAGAGTTGGCAACCAATTTTAATGTTTCAAATGTTGAATTTCCACGATCTTGGTTCTAGGGGAGAATATTAAAATCACTGACGCTACCACACCAAGAATCTCAATAAGAACTACTTTGCACAATGGAAAACATAAAGTAGTAAATCACATATCCACAAGTATATACAATTTTTAACAAAATTGTACAATAATGTACAACCCAATATTCGTTATATTAAACCAATATGAATAATACAACAATCTATGGTATACAAGATACAAGGACAATATTCACTACAACTTCTATGTCATATCTTGTCTTGCTGATCCTTCTCTCCCATAATACTCACTAGATGTCCCTTAGTATTTCAAAGGACAACACATCGAGACCCCAGGAAGGCTGCCACCTAACACTATTGCAAGTCACTTTTGTTGCATGTACATGGGCTTATCCAATTTTCTCTCTAAGCTGGCCAATCCTTGAACTCCAATCTGCCAATCTAGCAGTCACTTTTGTCCATCAAAGTGATACACTTTAGGCACCACACTTCACCCAACCTTCAACTCTTCTTTGCCACTTCAATATAGCTTGCCTAGGGCTACTTTGGGTAGCCACCACGTTCCCAGGCAGCTGCATTACCTTTCCCTTGACTACTTTGACTAGTAGGAGGTACAATACGTAGAATATTTAGTATAGTCCCATCCTTGTTGTTATCATGCCAAACAGAGGCCAGGAAACAGTTAGTAGAAGAGAAAGCTGGTAGGGCAACAGAAACCCCAACTGTGGCATAGTCGTAATCTATGAGATTAAAGCTATTGCCAGAGAATAAATGAACATCGCCATACCAAAAAGCAAAAGCAACCTCCCCTCCATGAATTGGAAAGATAATTTTTTCTAGCATCCTTACATCATTGTGCTGATTTGCTAGGTCAGAGTTGAATTTGTCACTATTTCCACCATTTTAATCTATTGATTTTTGGAATGATGACAAATTTCCAGGTGTAGCAAGGGGTCGAGAACCTTTGAAGTATTTTATTGGAGATATGATCTTATTTACTTTGGTGGTCCATATTTTCGTCATTGGTTCTTGTCCACCAAAATTTGTATTAGAATTTTCAAAAAGGGGATGCAATGCAACCGGTTGACGTGAAATTTCCCACTGCTACACCCTCCAACCAGTTACAGATGGCCCCTCATCGGGATTGTGTGGAGACATATATTGGCCTCGTCGAATGTAATTTAGATGCCATTAGTACACTAAAAAGAACAGTTAATTCAACCATATTTGTGATCAGTTTGTTTGCCGACAAATCCAAGTCTAGTGGATTGAAATATAAATAGCCTTAATAAAATCATCAATGTCAAATTCTATTGTAGATAGGATATTACTAGTGATAGAATGCAGCTAAACATGTCTTAGTTAGGGACCAACCATTCAGATGCATTTGTCTTATATTTTCATGCTTATACTATCAAAATTATTGTTTCCATTCTAAACTTACATCATATAGCATGAAAGACAAGGTTGCTTCAAAACATAGAGCTCAATTTCAATTATAGGAGACCTAATAATAATGAGCATAAGCAAGCTTTTATGAATCGTAACAAGAAGAGCAAGTAGCAAAATTTTTTATGCCCTTGCTCTTATGCCTCTAATGCAAAGTAACAAGAAAAATACTTCATAAGTTTGAAATTTTGTATCCATTAAAAATATCACTCGCTCTTTAGCACGCATTGGAGGAGAAGCTATACGAGGTTAACAGGTCTGGATCTTTATACATCTTACAAAGACACAAATTTAAATATATATATATATATATATATATATATATATATATATATATATATATATATATATATATATATATATATATATATATATATATATATATATATATATATATATATATATATACTCGACTTGGTCCAAAGTCTTCTGCACAATATGCTTCTGATTTAGGTGAGACTGTTGAAGAAAAACACTTCGGACCTCACCTACGCTCATGTTTAATCTAATATATAAGTTTGGCTTTGCTTTAGACTAGTCCTAGTTATTGTCACCTTTGAGGTAACTGCATTCATCATCAATACCCATAAATTTTACATCCAATTTAGACTCCCTAAAAAAAGAAAAGTTAATCATAGAATCCCAAAAGGAAGAAAATATTTTAAGCATATACAGATTGTATATCTCCCAATCAGCTCTTGTGAGCAGAATAGGAAAAAAATACTTTAAAGGGTAGATTGAACAACATTAATAGGCAATCTCTCTTCATATAGGCTTACTATGATTTTTTCTGCTAACACCTTCCCTGAAGCTTGAAAGGGAGGGAGAGGCAATTTATTAGGGCTCTCTCAATTATAAGCGAGTTATTGCTACTACTAGTGCTAGTGCAGAGTCCAGAGTGTGGAACTCCCAAGCCACGGTAAGAACATGAGTATATGTTTGAACCTTGTTCTTATAATCAAAACCAATATTTCTACACAGACACATTATTTTTCTGGATTGGGTTGTTTGAATCAAATTAGATGCTCTCATGGAAGGATATCGATCTTGAAAAGGAAGTAGGATTTGCTTGCAAAGCTTGTGAAGCCTTTCTTGAATCTTTAGCACCATGTGCCTTTGGTTGGAAGGCCTTAAAAATCCCCCCACTAATGATGGTAGATTTCGGCTTGTCCCCTAGGCCTAATGTTGTCCAAATTGAGCTCTTTGCAGCCTCCCCTAGATCATCAATCCTCAGTGTCTTGGGAACCCACAAACACCCATCTTCAAATTGTGGCTGCTTACCCAGAGTAGGAGAACCAGAATCTACAGCAGCGGGATTATTATAATCAGTGGTGGCAGCGGTAACGACCCAGGGTCCTGAAACCTATGGTCCAAGCCCCCATCTGGCAGGAGGAGGAGGAGGAAAGTAGGATCCAGGAACCATGGGCCAAGACAAACCAAGCCAACCAGGGAAAAGAGCAGCAGAAGTAGCGTTATTCCATGCTGGGTTTGGAAAATTCCACCCATATGACCACGCACCTCCCAAAAATGCAACCCCATTCGCCCAATTTGGTAGCGGATCCATCTGTGTCCGAGGGGATGCTAGATTGATATGAACAGCCACCTCTTTTTCCAGACCTAGAAGAAGACTCCATGTTCAATTTCTCAATGCTCGGATCGCTATCCCCTCCAAGTCGTACTTTATTCTTAGCTTCATACCCAAAATTGAGCATAGTCCTGGTGGAGGCACTGGACTCCAATACATCCACATGTACGACTTGAATCCTCGAACCCGCAACCTTGAGTGGCTGCACATAGGATGCAGGCAATGCAGCATAGGGGATCATTACCTTTTTGACGCCTAATATTATACTATCATGATTAAGCTTGAGACTATAATGAGCACTTTAGGGTTTGTTCTGTGTATTTCCTCCGCCCATTTCTGCATGAATTTGTACCAATTTTTCTGGTTTTGCTTTGAACCTCTCAATTTGTTTCTAAGGCTCATCCCCACAACATGATCAGTTCCATTAAACATTCAATCTACTGACATTAGGCCCTTAATCTAGGTATCTAAATCAAAATCCCTATCTCCAAAGAACCCATTGACATCTGTATTGCTGCAGCACCAACTCACTTGTTGATATGATTATCAAGGATAGCCATAACCCCACTGGCGCCTAAGCTCGAAAATAATCTTTTATATGCTTTAATGATAGGAAAATCAAGAATATCTGGGTTATTGGTAGCAACCCCTACCTCGGCATCTGAGAGGTTCAGTTTTCTCAAGAATTTCCTAATTGTCATGGCGCTAAGGGAAGAATCTGTTCACATGAAGAGGGACCAAGTCAAGCGAACACAGTTGAAACCCATTCCTCTGCCACCATTATGTCGATATGTGCAGCCCAACTAACACAGGAAATCTTTACCCTACAACCATAGTGGATATTGGGGGCAAGCTTTACCTTGCAGCCATACTAGATATTGGGGGTGAATGTCGTTCCAAAACCCTCCCGACCAGTAAATGCGGAGGAGAATCCACCATTAATGTTTTATGCACCTTTATTTTTTTGGGCTAAAACATAATGATTAGTTATTTTTAAAATAATTTTCGGGCTAATTATACAAAACTATACGAAAGAGGTTTTATATAAAAAATTCGCCCCTCTAAAATCTAAAATCCCTTAAATTTCTCCCTTGGGCTAAAATTTGCCCCTAAACTTTTCCCTGATGTCCATGTTCAGAATAATTGGTCATGCTAGATTTTTTCATTTTACTATTGTTTTTAAACTTCATAGGCTAGCTGGAATACCGAATTTTAACGTTTTAGCTTCCCCTTAGGATGCTTACCAGCATAAGCTATGGCTTCAATGGATTGTGCTTGGATAATTGATATATATTTCATTTCAAATTATATAGCATTAAACATTACTTTATTTTTTTGTGCATTCATAGTCCTAGATAATATGCAATTTTTATATTTTTGATTTGTTTTGGAGGGTTAATCAACTTAGTCTTAATTTTATTAAAACCTTGCTTTATTTCAATGGACTATTAAAAGACAAACTTTTAGGATTTAAGGAACCAATGGGTAGCAACCTTGAGAGGTCTTTATGCTTTCTCACTGAGGATTTTATGATTTATGATGTTGTATCCTAACTAAATAGTTTTTTTTAATTTGTATCCTGGGAAACCAGATGAAGTGACACTTCATTTTTGTCCATAAATCCTTTTTGTTAGAATTAATGAAAAGGCATATCTTTTTCTGTAGAAATATGTGTCTAGCTTGTCCATTCTTTCTTAAAGATTTGGGTGATCTGTGTGGAGTGAAACTCTTTTTCATATTTGAGGCATGAAAAGTGTGTTATGTTTCCTAATATGATATAATGCAACCTTGGCCTTATTGTTCATGACCCCTATGATAACGGTCAAATCTTCGGTGCATTGAAGACATCTAATGTCATGATTGTTTGCCGATTGCTGAAAATATTTTAGAGAGGCACACATAATTTATGTAGTGTTCACGAAAAATACCAGACCCTATTGAAAGGTTAAGTAGTGATTCCTCTCAAGATCGTAGGCAAAATCCTAGCCTTTTCTCCCATTAAACAAGAGGACGAGTTAATCTATAGTAATAATATTTTTCATCTCCAATGGTTCCTTTTTGTTTCTATTGGTCCAGTTCAACATAGGTTCATTGTGTAGCAACCCCTTCACTTCTTAAAGTGTTTTTATTGAGTTTTATGAAAATTTTCTTTTGTTGACTTTGTAATTTGACACTTGATTTTTATGGTCGCTCTTCTGAATTCATATGGTTCCTTCGAAAAAAATGAATTTATTAGTATTCCAAACTACAAGCATTACATGTTTGTAGTAACTTATGGATATTGTGAAGAATAAGGGGCTTCTGGAAATCCCACAAAGTGGAATAGGAATAGGAGAGGAGAGAAATTAATAAAGGTCCGGGTTGAAACAGGTCACAAGTACAATATGAATTTGGATGAATGTGAGGGAGCAGCCCAAATCTATGATGTTTTCATCCTTCTCCCCTAACATCCAAGGCTGAAAAGGAGTTGGTCAGGAGATTACTCCTATCCAAAATTTGGATGCTACAAAGTCTGCAGTGTTTGAATTTTATTTCTCACGTTGTTGGAACAACAACTGCTTCAGAGCATTTATTATAGGATGACTTCTTTATGATGATTTTTGAATCTTTATGCATAGATAATCTTATAAATGAGTTGAAATCAGGTCCTGAGCATAAGAACAATAACATTCCACAAGGTGCACTATTGATTAAATGAATTTTCTTGCTCGATGTCTACTTTTTGAATTGTCTATTATGAGGAGGAAATAACTTATGCAATCACTATTATGTTGGGGCTAATTTTACTCGCTTCTAGGAAACAACAACTTACCTCAACTATATTTGTGCTTTTCAGAAGGTTTTTTAAGTCTATAACTGTCTAGCCCAAGACACTTTAAGAGAGCTAGGTATTTTATTGTGAATGAATATCCTTTATATTTTAAGAAATATTCCTCTGCATTTATTTGCAGTGACCATATAGTGCCATCGACAACTAATAGAGAAGAGAAAAAATTTGATCCATGTGATGTTGATAGAAAAGAAGACAAATACCAGCTAGGAGATTATTCACAAATCAAGGATCATGCCGATGTAATTAAAGATGGGATTAATGGACGTGGAGATAACCAAGGTGTCAATATTACTTTAAAGTAATTTTCATGTATTTCTGATATGGAAGAATTTACAAAAGATTTGTAGGAACTGATATTTAAATAAAGTCCAACACTTGAGTATTACTCGTGGTTATTGCTACATAATTTTGATGTTGGAAATTTGTTCCAAATCACAACTTATATATTGTAACACAGGTCAAGAAAACCATGGGAAGGGAATTGTCTTTGCAATTTATCCACTTATACTGTACTGGTCCATAAATATAAACAAAAAATTAATAGTTTGATATAGAATAATTGGCTTATTCATATGTGATAATGGACCCAAAAGGTAGTTCTTATCTGAAGAAATGCTCAACAGGGTTGGGCATTATTGACATCACCGACTTCCAACCCTAGAATTATTCACTTAGGCCTCTACATTATCGAATTATATACATTTATACGAGACTATCCTATTATTTTATATTTTTTACTTCATTTCATTTTATTCTAGACTTTGGCATTTTTTGGGAGTTTTGTTTGCTCTCCCACATTGTATAAGTAATATATAGGTTGAGCTTTTTAGCATTTAACTTAGTTGACATGATTGTGCTTAAGCTTTATTTGAACGTTGAATACTAATTTTACTAAGGTTTTATTTTCTATGGTGACATTTTATGTAGGTCATCTGACCCAATAGTGGCCACTATTGCCCAATTGAAGAAAACTTGTTCGAGTTTCTTGGTTTTATGGAGAAAAATGGCATTGAAAACATTGTTGATGTTGAAGTATATAAAATATAAATCCTTTATAGTCTACTTTAATTTATATTCCAGTCTTCATCATCTTTCATGTCTTATACTCTGCATTGTATCATTTTTCTTTTCAGAAAAAGAACTCAATATTGATGGTAAGAAACAAAAATTGAGGAAAAGAGGAGAACAAATATAATATTGGAGCGAAAAAATGAAAATTAAAGAGAGAGAGAAGAGAATTGGTCTAGTGCTACCCGTAAAGCCAATATCCCACATAAGGCACACATAGAAACTGATGGTCAAGTCTTCACAGTTGGTGAATTTACCCACAATGTCTTGGCAATAATACTTCATATTGTGAAGTGATGAAAAAATATTTCATGTGTAAATTGTACTCTAACCAATATTAAGTTGGAAACTCATATTGTAATACTCGACATTTTATATAATATAATTTATGTGGTTGAAATTATTTATAGTTTCACTTGATATTTTTAAGTGTTGTAATTAACATATGTAACTTTGTGTTTTCATATTAGATGAGCATGTACATTGTATGACATTTTGTTTAAAATTTAGTTGCAAAATCATACTAATTAATTTATGTTTATTAATAATGAACACATAAGATCAATCTAAAATTACTAAATTAGTAGTTTATGTTGACTAATAATGAACACGTAAAATCAATCAAAAACTACTAAATTAGTAGTTTATGTTGATTAATGATGAACACAAATAAAATGAATATATGACTAATTTGTTATAATGATTGTTAATGAAATTAAATGAAATGAATATAAAATACTAAAGTAGTCCTTTATATAATGAATATGAAACTATCAAAAAAATATAAATGACTACGGCAAATGATAAATTTGTGATTATAAATGAGGACTAAATTTTGCATATATATGACTATTAGTAGCTAATTTGCAATATCTGATAACATGACTAAAATTTAGTCATATTTCTTTGGTCATTAATTGGTTTCAAATAATGACTAAAATTTTCTAATTTATAGTATTTTATAACATGACTAAAATTTAGTCATATTTTATTTGTCATTAATTGGTTTCAAACGATGATTCACTACAAGAAAAGGCACATTGGTGAGGGGCAAAAGTGGTCACCATAAGCTCATTGGTGAGGGTCAAAAGAGCCTTCATCACCAAAAACTGAACGTCACCAAAGGTGGCGTCACCGAAAGTATAGGTGTTGTGGTGACATTCAAGGTCCGTCACCAATAATGATTTATAGTGACGAATAGTGACCGTCACCATTTCATATGAGCAATGGTGATGGACAATAGCCTCCGTCACCAAAAAACTAAACGTCACCAAAGGTGGCATCGCCGAAAGTATAGGTGTTGTGGTGACATTCAAGGTTCGTCACTAATAATGATTTATAGTGATAGATAGTGACCGTCACCATTTCATATGAGCAATGGTGATGGACAATAGCCTCCATCACCAAAAAACTGAACGTCACCAAAGGTGGCGTCGCCGAAAGTATGTGTTGTGGTGACATTCAAAGTCCATCACGAATATTGATTATAATGATGGATAGTGACCATCACCATCGCAGCAGAATATAATTATTTTTTAGCGGACCTTTCACATGCGGTCATTATTGCGTACAGTATATGAAGCAGTCGCTCATTGACCACGCTATAAACCTAAAGCCAGGATATATGTCCGTCACGAATAATGACTATAATGACAAACAGTGACCCTCACCATTTCATATCAACAACAACGATTTATGGTGACGAACCTTTAATGGTCGTCACTATTGATGTGTATATATGGTGGCGTTCGTTGACCGTCACCATTTCATATTTTGGTGAGGGTCGAAAAACGTCACCATAAGCTCATTGGTGATGGTCAAAAGAGCATCCGTCACCAAAAACTGATCTTCGTCATTCCCTATATATGAATATCAAGGCACGATGGAATCGAACCACCAACCTCCTGCTTGTAAAGCAGGTGCTCTTCCATTGAGCTAGCACCCTTTAAAGAATTAGACTTTAAACTAGCAATTTCCCCTAAAGGTGCAAAGATACACAAAGGAATAATAACCAAGAAAAATGAAAGAATTCAGTGTCCTTGTTCCTATTTTTATTCTATGACACTCTACAAAGTATGATCTTGATCTATGATGTATTTGTGCATAGTGGTTCTAATTTAATAGTAAATGTTATATTCATATAAAATAAATGAATAACTAAGAGGCCTTATGAGCTAATTTTTAATTCTTACACCAAAATATCTTAATATTCAAGTCTATGGAACAACTCATTCAAAGTTCAAACTGAAGTAGATTTTAAATGGAAAGCCTAAAACCAGGGAAGTAGTTTACAAGTTAACATTTTGGATATAACTTCTGTTCAATTTATATGACAAGTTATGCCATAACCTTGAAACTAGTTTCTTAGCTAAAAGACTTTCTTAAGACAACAATGACAAAGAAAGATAGTTATGGCAAGCAAAATTCTCTTTTTTTTTTCTAATGAGGGTGCATGTAACTTGATAAAGGTTGTATGAGAGTATCAAACCATAAAAATTTTCACTAAAACATGGAAATGACAAAGTCTTGTTAAGCAACAAAAGTTTAGTTGAATATATGAAAAGCATCGAGCTAAATGATATAATTAAACTAAAAGTAACTGTAAAAAAATGAAATTTCCATCATATACCATCTGGTTTGGTTAGTTCTTCAGAAAGATAAAATGAAATTTCATGATCCAGCTCCTCATATTGATTATGTAATGGACCATCCTAAACAAAAATGTCCACATACAACAATCAATGTTATTGTATTGGTAATACTTTTGATATAATCTATCAAATCATGTACTATGTAGGAGAATAACTAGAAAGCACAACTAAAAATTTGAATCACAACATAACAATATAAAAAAACATGCAACAGGAAAGGAAAAACTCCATAATTTAAGAAATATGCAACATATAACTGCTACTAAAATATAGTCGATAAAATTAAACTAAACTCACCAATACTAGTAAATTTGGCCCAATTTTCGATGACCAAAGTGTCGTTATTCCGACACATAGTCGTCGCAAGAGCGACAATTTGAGGTCGGATAAAGCATGGTTAGCCATCGAGTTGCAATTCTGACACTTCAATAAAGCGTCGGAAGAGTGACACTTGTTCTGATGCTTTATTGAAGTGTCGTAATACCAATGCTTTTAAAGTGTCGCAATACCGACGCATTTAAAGTGTCGCAATACCGATGTGTTTCAAAAGTGTTGCAATACCAATGCTTTGCAAAAGTGTCACAATACCAATGCTTTGCAGAAGCGTCACAATACCGACGCCAGTAAGAAGTGTTGCAATACCGACGGACATTTAAAAATTTAAATAATAAAAAATAAAACGTCACAAGACCGACGAAATTTAAATATATTTTTTTAAATGAAACTTTAAAAGTGGACTCGCATACAGACCAATATGTGCAAGTTGGAAATCCATGCTCTCCACTAATACTTGGTAATTTAGTGCACAAGGTATCAAGAGAGCAATAGACTAATACTTGGTATATGATTACCATACTATTTCCTCAATTAGCATCAAGAGAGAAATTAGAACTTGCAAAACGAGAAGGGTAAAAAAAATCATGATTACGGAACCACTTCACAACAACATTTGCATTCAATTAAAGTCACTGAAATGGAAATGGGATAAAAAGTGGATATACATTAAAAATTCTTGTGTGTTGGTTCAATTTTTTTTTTTTTAAATGAAACTTTAAAACTGGACAGGAAATTGAATAGTACATGTATTTATCATACTTAACAAAATAGTGCCACATGAGCTTTTCACGTAATGTGGGAATATGGTTGATCAAGCCTTGACTATAATGATGAAAATTAGCTTCCGTAATTGTTCAGAATATATAGGGGAAATTTAGAAAAATGAACAAAAACTCCCTATCCTACATTAAGTGCATGGAGGCAGACTTACCCATATATCATATGTAATGCAGCCAACACTAAGTACTTGCAGACTGACATATACATGTTATCATGTTAGCATGGCCACTTTCAAGCATGGATGGAATAAGGATCAAAGCTTGGAAGATGAATTTTAAAGAGGGATAAAAGGTAAACCGAGGTGTGAACTGAAAAAGATCACTGAAGCCCTCTTTCTAAACAGAATGACAGATATACAAACCCACATATATTGCATGTTATTACTTATTATTGCATGCATCAAATGTTTCCATCAATAATAAAACTAAGGTTAGATGAACTAAAACTCCTTAACTATTTAGCCACATCACTTGGAGCAAGGAAAAGTCTCTAGAACTGTGACAGCATAGATTTAGCTCTGGCAGGATTGGCATCGTATGAAAAAAAAACAGTTCAATAGAAAAATTTACACAGATCTGTTGTAGAAGAAAAATTTGATATGGAAGCGGATGTGCATGTTATATTAGTGTCATGACTATCAATGACAATCCAAAACAGAGCACTGAGAAAAGGTAAAAATAGAATGTTGATTTCTTAAGCAGAGACTCTGCACATTCCATGTAGGTATTGAAACCTTATTTGCTATACACATCTAGATACCCATAGACATTGCATGCTATCTATACACATCTAGACACCCATATGGCATAGACATTGTATGATATCTAGAACATACATCAAATGCCTCTGTGGATCTCAAACCTGTGACTAACATCAATAAACCAAAACTGCTTGGTTATATGGGACCCATGACCTGAACAAATTAACGTGTTGAGACCTGAAAGAAAAATTGAACTTTTGTAGGGAACATTGACATCATAAAACATATGGCAATCCAAAGAAGAAGAATTCAGAATTTCAACCACAAATTTACCCTAGTAGGGAAATTGGATATGATTTAATGTAAATGCAAGCAATTTCTAATTGACACCAGTACTATCTTGAACAGCTGAAAAAAAGGACTGAAGAAAGGTGAAAACAAAATATCAGTTTCTCAAGCTAAATAAATTAGAAATCCCATCACATTCAGCTGAAAAATGCTAAAGGTAAAAAGCTAAAACATAATGCCACTTTCTTAAGCAGATTTCATGCATACACCAAAAAAAAAAAAAAAAAACTAACTCCAAAAGAAACCATATACATCTCGACTCACATACAGGCCAATATGTGCAAGCTGGCAATCCATGCTCTCCACTAATACTTGGTAATTTAGTGCACAAGGAATCAAGAGAGCAATAGACTAATACTTGGTATATGAATACAATAATATTTCCCCAATTAGCATCAAGAGAGAAATTAGAACTTTCAAAACAAGAAGGGTAAAAAAAATCATGATTACAGAACCACTTCATAAGAACATTTGCATTCAATTAAACTCACTGAAATGACAATAGGATAAATTTAAGGATTTTTTCAAGAAATTTGAATTATGTACCACCTATGGGATCCAAGTATCATATACGTCTGTGGGTGACCGATATTATGTCACCCTTATGATAAAGAATTCAAATTGATTGAAAGCCCCCATAAGGCCTTGTTGGGTGCCTCATAGTGAAGTAACAAAAGGAGTTGAGTCCCACTCAAACTCATGGAATTTCTATCTTTCAAAGGCATGCCTTAATGCTTATGCATCCAAGAAAAGAAGTAGAGGTTCCTACTTCAGGCATATCCTTGATCAAGTCAAACAAAGGTACAAAAGCAGTCATTTAGTTTTAAAATATGCTTGCAGACTTATGTATTTGCAGACTCATGTAGTACCATAGCATCTCAGTTCTAAGAATATATATATAGTTTAAAAGAGCTGACCTGTGGAGATACCTAAAATGATTATCACTCTTAGAGTCATAATCCCAGTATGACGTGACTCAATTTTTAGACACTTTTATTTATTCATTATCTCAGCAGTAAAGTTTTTTTTTGGCTGGTTTATCCAAGTATCTGGAGCTTATTCCTCATGGCCAATTCTAGAATCTAAGGTTGGTCGATAATGTCCTGAATAAATACAAATGCTCTAAGTCATATCTGTGGACATATTGTTTCTCATTTCTGCAATATTACCTTGATGCAATTTTACCATCTCTCCGGGTCTGTGACATAATGCATGGAGGATGGAAGGTCTGTCTGGGCAGCATATCTCTATTTTGGGTGCAGATTTTGTGTTGGATAAGAGCCACAGTTGGAGGATAAGAAGTCTGTGCAAGGCAATGTATCTTTAGTTGATTTTTCTGTGCGTTTTTGTGAGGTTTATCTCTGCTATAGACCACAGGAAGAAATCCACTACAACAGCCTATTTTTAAGTTGTTTGGAGGGTTTGAAAGCATGGTCAACCCTCCTCTGTTTTCATGAGTTTGGGATTGTTTATCTTGCCAATTATTCAGGATTTTTGAATGGAAGGGATTGTTGAGGAGGAGCCTCAAAGCTCTATATCAGAGATTAGATTATGGTACATCACTATAATGGAAAAGAAAGTTGAATCAAGCAGCCCTAACCAGTGACCCAGATTTCCAACATCAATCCTTGAAGTTATCTGTGTTCATACCCTAACCAATATTCATAACAGCAGTTTCATTGAGCCTAAGAGCTCAGAGGCCAGATCTTCTATTTGGCAAGTCAGTATTAACTTTAAATCATTGTACTCTCTCTCTCTCTGTTGAACATTAGATTATGAATAATAAGAACTGATCAAAGGTTTTTTCCATCTTTGGGTTTTTCCCTGGCTTGAGCCATATTCATGTGTCCTCTTGTCTTGGCTTATCCTCTGCATTATTTTCTTATGTTCTTTTATCAGTTACATTCATCATGATTTTAATTGATGTGGTTGCTATGGATTGATAATTAGGCTATATATAAAAATTGATGTGACTGTCCTATGCTAAGAACATGTTAAGCTAAATTTAACACGGTATTAGAGCTAGGCTGAGGACAAGCCCAAGAAAGAGGGAAAGCAATCACTAGAAATGTTGTCAAATCTTCATGGCCTCTTTCGCCCTCAAAGGATCAGATAGTATCAAATTATGATATAAATTTGGTGTATCACGGTGACCAGCCCACAGTTTTGTGGATAAAGAGCGAAATTCATTTTTGAAGATCATAAAAGACATGGTTCAAATATCATGATTAGAACTGTCCAATTCTAGGCACATAATATGAGGTTTGAGATTTCCAATCCACTGATCCACCTCAGAATTCGGTGAACTTGAATGGTTAATCAAACTCTTGACAAAGTCAACAAAGGAACCCATCATTTAAGGATTTTTTCAAGAAATTTGAATTATGTACCACCTATGGGATCCAAGCATCATATACATCTGTGGGTGACCGATATTATGTTGCCCTTCTGATAAGGAATTCAAATTGATTGAAATCCCTCCTAAGGCCTTGTTGGGTGCCTCATAGTGAAGTTACAAAAGGATTTGAGTCCCTCTCAAACTCATGGCATTTGTATCTTTCAAAGGCATGCCTTAATGCTTATGCATCCAAGAAAAGAAGTTGAGGTTCCTACTTCAGGCATATCCTTGATCAAGTTAAACAAAGGTACAAAAGCAGTCATTTTGTTTTAAAATATGCTTTGCAGACTTATGTATTTGGAGACTCATGTAGTACCATAGCATCTCAGTTCTAAGAATATATATATGGTTTAAAAGAGCCGACCTGTGGAGATACCTAAAATCATTATCACTCTTAGAGTCATAATCCTAGTATGATGTGACTCAATTTTTGGACACTCGTATTTATTCATTATCTCAGCAGTAATGTTTTTTTTGGCTGGTTGATCCAAGTATCTGGAGCTTATTCCTCATGGCCAATTCTAGAGTCTAAGGTTGGTCGATAATGTCCTAATTAAATACAAATGCTCTAATTCATATCTGTGGACATATTGTTTCTCATTTCTGCAATATTACCTTGATGCAATTTTACCATCTCTCCAGGTCTGTGACATAATGCATGGAGGATGGAAGGTCTATCTGGGTAGCGTATCTCTGTTTTGGGTCCAGATTTTGTGTTGGATAAGAGCCACAGTTGGAGGATAGGAAGTCTGTGCAAAGCAACATATCTTTAGTTGATTTTTCTGTGCATTTTTTTGAGCTTTATCTCTGCCATAGACCACAGGAAGAAAGCCACTACAACAGCCTGTTTGTTAGGTCCCTATATTACTAGTATAGTCCCTTATTGTTGTTAGTGTAACCCCCTTATTGTTATTATTGTACCCTTGTAACCCCCATTTTGTTATTATTGTGCCCTTAAATTATTATTGTTAGGTCGGCTAGGATTACATTGTGGCCCACTAGGATTACATTATGGCCCCATGGACTCCTATATATACAAAGTAGGTTTTGTAAATTGTATCATCCAAGAATTGTTCATTTATGTAATGTATTGGAGGTTTCCCACTCGAAGTGACTCATTTCTAAGGCGTTGATATCTCTTTTCTTCTCTTTTTGTAGCTGGTTACACAACATTTGGTATCAGAGCTTTTGATTCTAGGGTTTCACTGCTCCGAACTGGTCATCGTGGAATTTTCGCTATAACGTTTGTTCTACGAAGGTTCAGAAGCTGAAATTTTTAGGGTGCGAAGCTGAAATCCTAAGGAAGATCGTCTAAAAATTTCAGAGCTTGGTTCGCAATATTTTCGGAGTTATGATCTGTGAAATTTAGGTATTTGTTCAGGCTCCTAAATAGGTCATCGTGGAATTTGGACTATAACATTTTTTCTACGAAGGTTTAGAATCTAAAATTCGTATGGTGCAAAGCCTAAATCGTAAGGAAACTCGTCAAAAAATTTCAGAGCTTGTTTCGCAATATTTTGGGAGATATGCTCTGTGAAAGGTAGTGCTTTTTCAGGCTCCTGAATTTCATCTAAAAGAGGTGATCGTGGGAAAACTTCAATAACTCTCTCTCTGAGCATTGGATTGGAGTGCCCTAAAAAGTGGTTACCTATCACTGAATGGTGGTATAACACTTCCTTCCATACTGCAGCAAAAATGACCCCATTTATGGCACTTTATGGGTATCATCCACTGTCCATCACATCATCTTTAAGAGAAAATTATAAGCTTCAAGCAGTCAAATATCACATCGAGCATCAACAACAAGTTCTCCAACTCTTAAAGGATAACCTAAATTTGGTACAAAATCGAATGAAACAATAGCAGACCAACACTGGCGTTGGAGAAGTTTTTGATGTAGGAGATTGGCACTTTCACGGCCACAACCATATAAACAAATGTCCCTCACAAGCTGGAAGGATAATAAATTATCGCCGCAGTACTATGGTCCTCCTTACAAGGTGTTGCAAAAGATTGGCATCATGCACACAAATGGAGCTTCCGCTTCTTCGCGAGTACATCCATCTTTCCATGTTTGCGCTAAAGAAGCTATATGAAATATTCCAGTTCAAACAATATTGCCAGAATTTGATGAGGAAGGAAAAACCATATTGGAACCTGAAGCAGTCACGAAAACAAGAACTCGACAACTATGAAATCAATCAATGTCAGAGTATCTCATCAAATGGAAGAACTTACCCATGGAAGATTATACATGGGAGGATGAGAATTTACAAGGTACACCCGTAGAAGCCACTTCAAGCGTTGAGGACAACACTTTTGAAGGAAAGGGCAAGTGTTAGGTCCCTATATTACTAGTATAGTCCCTTATTGTTGTTAGTGTAACCCCCTTATTGTTATTATTGTACCCTTGTAACCCCCATTTTATTATTATTGTGCCCTTAAATTACTATTTTTAGGTCAGCTAGGATAACATTATGGCCCGCTAGGATTACATTATGGCCCCATGGACTCCTATATATAGAAAGTAGGTTTTGTAAATTGTATCATCCAAGAATTGTTCATTTATGTAATGTATTGGAGGTTGCCCCCTATAAGTGGCTCATTTATAAGGCGTTGATATCTATTCTTCTTTGGAGCCGGTTACACAACATCATGCTTAAGTTGTTCGAGGGTTTTGAAAGCATGGTCAACCCTCATCTGATTTCATGAGTTTGGGGTTGTTTATCTTGCCACTTATTCAGGATTCTTGAAGGGAAGGGATTGTTGAGGAGGAGACTCAAAGCTCTATATCAGAGATTAGATTATGTTACATCACTGTAATGGAAAAGAAAGTTGAATCAAGCAGCCCTAACCATTGACCCAGATTGCTGACATCAGTCCTTGAAGCTATCTGTGTTCATACCCTAACTAGTATTCATAATAGCAGTTTCATTGAGCCTAAGAGCTTAGAGGTCAGATCTTCTATTTGGCAAGTCAGTATTGACTTTAAATCATTGTTCTCTCTCTCTCTCTGTTGAACATTAGATTATGAATAATAAGAACTGATCAAAGGTTTTTTCCATCTTGGGGTTTTTCCTTGGCTTGAGCCATATTCATGTGTCCTCTTGTCTTGGCTTATCCTCTGCATTATTTTCTTATCTTCTTTTATCAGTTACAATTATCATGATTTTAATTGATGTGGTTGCTATGGATTGATAATTGGGCTATATATAAAAATTGATGTGACTGTCTTATGCTAAGAACATGTTAATCTAAATTTAACATGGTATTAGAGCTAGGCTAAGGACAAGCCCAAGAAAGAGGGAAAGAAATCACTAGAAATGTTGTCAAATCTTCATGGCCTCTTTCGCCCTCAAAGGATCAGATAGTATGAAATTATGATATAAATTTGGTGCATCACAGTGACCAGCTCACAGTTTTGTGGATAAAGAGCGAAATTCCTTTTTGAAGATCATACAAGACCTGGTTCAAATATCATGATTAGAAGATTCCAGTTCTGGGCACATAATATGAGGTCTGAGATTTCCAATCCACTGATCCACCTCAGAATTCGGTGAACTTGAATGGCTAATAAAACTCTTGACAAAGTCAACAAAGGGACCCATCATTTAAGGATTTTTTCAAGCAATTTGAATTATGTACCACCTATGGGATCCAAGCATCATATACATTTGTGGGTGACTGATATTATGTTGCCCTTCTGATAAAGAATTCAAATATATTGAAAGCCATCCTAAGGCCTTGTTGGGTGCCTCATAGTGATGTTACAAAGGATTTTAGTCCCTCTCAAACTCATGGCATTTGTATCTTTCAAAGGCATGCCTTAATTCTTATGCATCCAAGAAAAGAAGTCGAGGTTCCTACTTCAGGAATATCCTTGATCAAGTCAAACAAAGGTACAAAAGCAGTCATTTTGTTTTAAAATATGCTTTGCAGACTTATGTATTTTTAGACTCATGTAGTACCATAGCATCTCAGTTCTAAGAATATATATATATTTTAAAAGAGCTGACCTGTGGAGATACCTAAAATTATTATCACTCTTAGAGTCATAATCCCAATATTATGTGACTCAATTTTTGGACACTTTTATTTATTCATTATCTCAACAGTAAAGTTTTTTTTTGGCTGGTTGATCCAAGTATCTGGAGTTTATTCCTCATGGCCAATTCTAGAATCTAAGGTTGGTCGATAATGTCCTGATTAAATACAAATGCTCTAAGTCATATCTGTGGACATATTTTTTCTAATTTCTGCAATATTACCTTGATGCAATTTTACCATCTCTGCAGATCTGTGACATAATGCATGGAGGATGGAAGGTTTGTCTGGGTATCGTATCTCTGTTTTGGGTGGAGATTTTATGTTGGATAAGAGCCACAGTTGGAGGATAGGAAGTCTGTGCAAGGAAACATATCTTTATCTCTGCTATAGACTGCAGGAAGAAAGCCACTACAACAACCTGTTTTTAAGTTGTTTCGAGGGTTTGAAAGCATGGTCAACCCTCTTCTGCTTTCATGAGTTTGGGGTTGTTTATCTTGCCACTTATTCAGGATTTTTGAAGGGAAGGGATTGTTGAGGAGGAGCCTCAAAGCTCTATATCAGAGATTAGATTATGGTACATCACTGTAATGGAAAAGAAAGTTGAATCAAGCAGCCCTAACCAGTGACCCAGATTTCCGACATCAGTCCTTGAAGCTATCTGTGTTCATACCCTAACCAGTATTCATAATAGCAGTTTCATTGAGCCTAAGAGCTTAGAGGTAAAATCTTCTATTTGTCAAGTCAGTATTGACTTTAAATAATTGTACTCTCTCTCTCTCTATTTTACATTAGATTATGAATAATAAGAAATGATCAAGGGTTTTTGCCGTCTTGGGGTTTTTCCTTGGCTTGAGCCATATTCATGTGTCCTCTTGTCTTGACTTATCCTCTGCATTATTTTCTTATGTTATTTTACCAGTTACAGTCATCATGATTTTAATTGATGTGGTTGCTATGGATTGATAATTGGGCTGTATATAAAAATTGATGTGAATGTCCTATGCTAAGAACATGTTAAGCTAAATTTAACATGGTATTAGAGCTAGGCTGAGGACAAGCCCAGGAAAGAGGGAAAGCAATCACTAGAAATTTTTTCAAATCTTCATGGCCTCTTTCGCCCTCAAAGGATCAGATAGTATGAAATTATGATATAAATTTGGTGCATCATAGTGACCAGCTCACAATTTTGTGGATAAAGAGTGAAATTCCTTTTTGAAGATCATAAAAGACCTGGTTCAAATATCATGATTAGAAGAGTCTAATTCTGGGCACATAATATGAGGTCTGAGATTTCCAATCCACTGATCCACCTCAGAATTCGGTGAACTTGAATGGCTAATCAAACTCTTGACAAAGTCAACAAAGGGACCCATCATTTAAGGATTTTTTCAAGCAATTTGAATTATGTACCACCTATGGGATCCAAGCATCGTATACATCTGTGGGTGACCGATATTATGTTTCCCTTCTGATAAAGAATTCAAATTGATTGAAAGCCTTCCTAAGGCCTTGTTGGGTGCCTCATAGTGAAGTTACAAAGGGAGTTGATTCCCTCTCAAACTCATGGAATTTGTATCTTTCAAAGGCATGCCTTAATGCTTATGCATCCAAGAAAAGAAGTCAACGTTCCTACTTCAGGCATATCCTTGATCAAGTCAAACAAAGGTACAAAAGTAGTAATTTTGTTTTAAAATATGCTTTGCAGACTTATGTATTTGTAGACTCATGTAGTACCATAGCATCTCAGTTCTAAGAATATATATATGGTTTAAAAGAGCCGACCTGTGGAGATACCTAAAACGATTATCACTCTTAGAGTCATAATCCCAGTATGATGTGACTCAATTTTTGGACACTTTTATTTATTCATTATCTCAGCAGTAAAGTTTTTTTTGGCTGGTTGATCCAAGTATCTGGAGCTTATTCCTCATGGCCAATTCTAGAATCTAAGTTTAGTCGATAATGTCTTTATTAAATACAAATTCTCTAAGTCATATCTGTGGACATATTGTTTCTCATTTCTGCAGTATTACCTTGATGCAATTTTACCAGCTCTCCTCTATTAGATTGTTCATAAGAGGCTTTTACAAGGACTAGTCCATGAGTTTAAAGATTGAATGAATGTGAATGATGGCTTAATAGCATCTAAGTCAATTTTGTACATTACGTCATCCACATAAGGGTGTTTAAAGATTCAACTTCAACTTAGGCATAGGTATCAAAATGAAGTCATAATACCTGAAGCAATGTTAAAGACACACCCTCGCTTTTCTAGTTACTTCAGATGATGTATAATGTTTGAATGAGGTAAGGATGGCTTCAGACTTACAATCTGACATACAATCAGTATTGATATGACAGTCCACAAATCATGGTGCTTTGGCAATTCCCTGATATATGGTAAATCTAAGTTGATCTCAGCCATCTATCTCTCTGCTCTTTTCAAAATCAATGAAAGAAAGAGGTAGTCTAAAATACCCAGGATTAATGATTATTACAAGCGAAAGCATCTGATTCCATAATCAATCCTTCTGACATAACATTTCTGACCTTTATATAGGTCTGTATATTATCTTCACATGGCCCTGTTGGATAACTATGCATATTATCTTGGCATAGTTCAGATGGTACAGTTTTTTTATTTCATTTTTGCTATGGACTGCATAAATTCATCTCTCCCTCTGTTTGGATAGGGATCCTGACCTCTGATTTCAGTACATCTATGAACCTCAGTCTCTGTTCTATATATGGCCATGAACATTACACTTGTGACTTGGCATAATTATGATATTCCGCTGTGCTTGATATCACAGTGGTTGTAGTATCTCAGTAGCAACTTATTGGCATCATAGTGGTATACCATACCAATGGTATGGTTGATCTTTGGCTTATTTATCTTTGCTTACAATAACATGGTTGAACTCTCATATATGTAAGATGAATTTACAGTTGTGTGTATGAAAGATCAGTTACTTCATTGACACAACAAATGCATGCTTGGCATCAATCTGTATTGCATCATTACTTTCAATCAGCACATCAAGAATGAAAGGTCATCAGTAACAGAATCATTAACAATGGATCTTGTTCACAAACAAATTTGTGAACAAGATGTGTAAGTTCCAGACAGTCTGATAGGACATAAAATAATATCCTTGTACTGGTATGGGGATAGGGGCTTAGGATTAGGGCACTCATTCCCCAAATCTCCTAAGGGGTTGTGTCTTCTAAATTCTTCTCCTAGCACCTGAAGAGAACATAGAATTCTGAGTGGATTTGTCCTTTTGAGATTCTAGTGGCAACTTTTTAGAGATGAGATGAAAATCAGGGAGTGTTTTCTAGATAATTTCCTCCATGTGACACCTCTGTTGAGTTTGTTAAAGGAGTAGTTCCCAAGAAGGGTTAAAATTACAGAAGGTTTTGTCTTTGTTGACAACTAGTTGGATACGGAAAATCAGATTCGATTGAAAGGGCATGCTTATGCTTGATAATATTATAGCTATAAGGTGGTTTTTAATGGGCTTAGGGGATTGGTAAAAAAAATCATGTGTCAAAATTGATTTTGAGAAACCTTAATCCTTGATTTTGAAAAGAAAAAAAAATAAAATCATCTAAAAAATTGTTGATTTGAAACAGGTTACATTGTAACCCGTCGTCTAACTCATCTCACTGGTGGTTTGGCTCTTCGGAAGATCACCACATAGTCTACTGTGTCAGTAAATCCAGAAACCCAAAATCCAAAAAGGGGAATTTATCGGTTATGATATATACACTAGAAATAACAAAGATTTCAACAAAGGCATTATGAGTTTGGAAAAATTACAAGTTTGGACAAATGTAAAGAAGAAAAATCGTCATCAAAATTTTAACTAATGGTAATAAGAAGTCAAGCTCGTAATCCAATATGTTGTTTTTGTTTTTTTTGGTTATGTAATTAATTTGTGCTAATTTATGCATATCAAAGTTTTTGGAATGTAGTTTCTGTAGCCTAGTTCTTATGCACTTTTCAGCAATGAATCTATTGGCCGCAGAGAAAATCCTTTTATAAAAGAATATTCCCTTAAGGGGACGAAATTCTACTCCTTGCAATTATGAAACCAAACCAGATACTAATAAATATAGGAAATGGACGCAGAGATAAAAAATTTGCTTCAAAAATATTAAACAGGTTGTTAATGCTCGAAACTTACACAGATCAAGACCCTTTCTGTTGTATATGGAAGAAGAAATTACTGCATGCACAGAGAGAGACAAAATTGTTTCCATGTTGACTGATAGCTTTCCCTCGGGCCTGACAGGATAAGAACCACAACAAAATCCCTAATCACTAAGCCAGCGGGAGATGAGCGGGAGATGTGTTTTGGGTGGGAGATGTGTTATTTTAATTTGATGTCTAAAATTTAAATTTAAATGAATACTCCATCTTTCTATTTTTCCAAACATTATTTTTAATATTATTCTCTCCAAATATCATTTTTAATATCATATCTATTGTTGTTTTGATGGATGGTGAAAGTACTTCTTGATTTTTTGTAATGTTAACAATTGTTTAAAAGGAAGTTTCAAAAATGAATTCAATTTCATTCTAATAAATTTATTTTAAAAACATTGATGATGAACCACATAGAAAGGTGTCGACTTTAAAAAATATGTGATTTATCTAGAAGAGTTTTTAAAGAAATTAATTAATTAATTATTAAAATAAAATTGAGATAAAATATCAAATTTACGAGAGGTTTTTGCCACCCATGGTTTTGCTCATGCTATTCCACTATGCCAACAAGGGGGAATTAACCTGATCGTAGGTCCCAACTAGACATGCTCTCATTTGGAATGGATAATCCCACGGGTTTTAAGGATTGTTATAAGGGTTAGGGGAATAATGAGTTAGTGGTTAGGGGATTAAGGATTAGGGGCTTGCGGGTTAGGGGAATAAGGGCTTAGGAGTTAGAGGTTTAGGGTTTAGGGGTTAAGGGAATAATGAGTTAGTGGTAAAGGGGTTAGGGATTGGGGGCTTAGGGGTTAAGGGTTTAGGGATTTGGAGCTTAGGGGTTAGGGGATTTAGGCGCGTTTAGGGGTTAAGGGAATAATGAGTTATTGGTTAATGGATTATGGATTCGAGTTGGGGGAAATGATTTAGTGGTTAAACCGTTAGGGATTTGGGGGTTAGGGGATTTAAGTGCATCTAGGGGTTAGGGGAATAATGAGTTAGTGGTTAAGGGATTAGGGATTGAGGGCTTAGGGGTTAGGTGATTTAGGCACAGTTAGGGGTTAGGTGAATAATGATTTAGTGGTTAAGGGATTAGGTATTAGGGGCTTAAGGGGTAGGGGATTTAGCAGTTAAGGATTTGAGGGGTTACGGATGAGGATTTAATGGGTTATGGGTTATGCATTAATGGTTTAGGTGTTTAGGGGTTAAGGGGTTAAGGGGTTAGGGGTTTAGGTGTTAGTGGTTTAGCGATTTAAGGGTACAACAAATATAATGATTATAAGTAGAACAACAGTATAAGGTTTATAGATTGATTGATATTGAAACTGACAGTGTAAGCTTCAATAGTGAAGTTGTTTTTGATGAGGAGGTTGGACCTTTCCAAACTTCTCCAAAGTTTTGAATTACTTAGAAGCTAGAAGGGGTTGAGGATTTAGGTGTCAAGCTTCAGGTAGCTGCACTTGAAGGGGGGTGGAATATTTTGAGCATGATGAGTCTCCTAGACTAGTAATTTATGATCTAGATATAGGTGGTCCAGGTCATGAAAATACTGAATTCTGAACATTCTATAGAAGATCCACAGAGTTTGTAGAAATTGTTAGGCAAGGAAGCTACATTGAATACCATTTTATGAAGGACGAGATTGGAGAGCATAGAGGGTCCTTCAATTGGTACTTTCATACATATGTGGACCAATGAACAGGACATCAACCACTGGTGCTAGGTACTTCCTTCCGTTTGTTGATTATTTCAGTAGAAAATGTGGGTGTATTTTCTATAATTAAAATATGATGTGTTTAATAAATTTCAAAAGTTCAAAGCATTAACGAAGTAGAAGGTCACATAGAACCATGGTTTGAAAGAAAGTCCAAGTAAGTCATCTTAAATTTTTGGTTCTACTGCTTACACTTGGATTCTAGCTAAGAAGATAACCAAATTAGATCCAAAGAGCAAAGCTAATGATTATATGGTACAACAAAAGTATAAGGTTTATAGGTTGATTGATATTGACACTGATAGGGTAAGCTTCAATAATGAAGTTGTTGTTGATGAGGAGGTTGGACCCTTCCAAACTTCTCCTAAGTTTTGAATTACTTAGAATCCAAGTACCAATGTGTGTCAAGGAGTGTTATGCATGTTATGAAGTGGCAAGGCATGTCGAAAAGTGCTAAGTTGAGAGTGCAAATGCATGTTGAGGAGTGTTAAGGAGTACTAGGACAACACAAGGGAAGAATAGGTAAAAATACATGGAAGTGAATGAATATGAGGGTATGTAGGGAGTGGCAATGAATGATAGTTGTCATGCCAAGGAGGGAGTGAGAAGGTATTCTAAGCAATCACACACCTTATTGACCACTCAATTCTTACCATTCTCACACCATAACAAAAAACCATAAAAATGCCATTCTTAAAATCTATTGTGTAGTTTCCTAATGTCATTAAAGTCGAATCTCTTAATTACTTATGTTAGTAATGGTGAGATCATTTTTTAGTTCTCTTGAAGGAACTCTTTTTATACATGTAGCCCATAAAACATAAATCATCGAGTAAAAAAGAATGGAAATGAATGAATAAGAGAGTGTGCTGGGGGTGTTAGCGAGTGTCAAGCGTGGCAAGGGGGGAGTGACAAGGCATACTAGGAAATGCTATGGCATTTCAAGAAGTGTCAGGGTGTGCTAATATGTTCCAGATAGTGTCAAGGCATGCCAGGCATGCCAAGACATGCCATGTGTTAAGGAGGGAGTGTTAGCAAGTTCTAGGTGTGCTAAGAAGGGAGTGACAAGGTATGTTAGGAAATTCCAACGCATGATGGAGTGCTAGGAAAGCATGCCAAGCTGTGCCAAGTTCCAGGGTGTGCTAATGTGTGCCAAGGTGTTTTAGGGAGTGCTAGAGAAACACAAGGTAGCACTATGTCACAATGCATGGAAATGAATGAATAATAGTGTGTGACAAGGAGTTTCAACGAGTTCCATGTATGATAAGGAGGAGTGACAAGGAATGCTTGGAAGTGATAAGGAATGATAGAGTGCTAGGTTGGGATGCATCCAATATGTGCCAACGCGTGCATGGAAGTGTTAACTAGGAGTGCCTGGGAAACACAAGGGAAAACTACGTCAAAATGCATGGAAATGAACAAATAAGAGTTTGTGATTGGAAGTGTCAGTGACTTTCAACTGTGCTAAGGAGGGATTAACAACGTATGCTAGGCAGTGTTAAGGCATGCTAGAGGCCAAGGAAACATTCCAAGATGTCCTAGGTGTTAGGGTGTACCAACACGTGCCAAGGAGTGTTAAGGAATGATATGGAAACACAAGGGAGCACTTGGTAAAAATGCATGAAAATGAATGAATACAAGTTTGTGACTGGTATTTTCAATGAGCTCTAGGTGTGCTAAGGAGAGAGTGAAAATGTATGCTAGGTAGTGCCAATGAATGCTAGAGTGCTATGGTGGCATTCCAAGATGTGTCAGGTGTTAGGGTGTGCTAATGCATGCTAGGGAGTGTTAGGGAGTGTGAGGTAAACATAAGGAAGCAATAGATCAAAATGCATGGAAATGAGCGAATAAGACTGTGTGATATGGAGTGTCAATGAGTTCTAGGTGTGTTAAGGAGGAAGTTACAAGGTTATATGCTAGGCAATGCCAAGGTGTGTCAGGAAGTGCTACGGTGTGTTAGGGAGTGTAAAATCATGTCAAGGAATGTAGGGGATGCTAACACATGCCACACAATTCCAAGGCATTTAGGACATATCAGGTGTTATGGCATGTCAAGATGTAAACTATGTTTCTTAGCTATTTTATGACCACAATTGTATGTGATGAGCCTTGTCTTGGTAACTTGTTATGTGGGATCAATTGAGATTGGACATGAGTAGTCTAATATGAGTTACATGTAGTTCTTAGGTGAGCAAGGCATATGTTGAATTTCCATGACACATGAGAATTTGGGTTTGATCTTAGAATCTTTGATGCAAACACACTCAAGTGACACAACAAATCAACTTTTCACAATGAAATCTACACACATTAGGGAATCAATTAGTGCACATGAAAATTTGTAAATTTTTCAAACCTTTCTTCGTTAAATTACAAACTGTAATAGAATAAGCTAGAGCTCTCGTACCAGGGATGATGGCCCTTTACAGTCACACTGATACAAGGAATACAACTAGGGCCTGGTGTTAGTCCTTTGACGACCAATATACCTTGAACAAGACAACACTTGACCCAATTTTTTATGGTGGACACACATAGCCCTTTCAATCCACATGTCTTAAACACATTTGGCAGGACCTCTTTCCTCCCATTATGAAACTCCTCATTCTGCCTCTATCAATGAACTACATTCCTTTATGTTACAGAACTCGGCTCAAAAAAAAATTCCCTCTATCTACCTCTTTTTTCCTTTAAGGTCTCCAACACTTAAAGTTTTTGATTAGATGTTCACAACTCTGTTGTGAACAACTCTTTGGTCTGCCCACTTTTTCCATACTGCTGCTCTAAGATGACAAGTCTAGGGATATGGAGGTTTCCCTTCTTCTCAATGACACAATACTCTACAATAAAGTGAAATGGGGCTAGTTGGCTAGCCCATTTGACTGCTACTTTAGTCCTTCAAATTCTGCACGTCCTTAGGCCCAATACACCTACCCTTCTACCAGTCTTGTTTTCCTTCATAAGTACAGGACTTAGAGCTCTTCTTTGACAGTCACCTAACAACCCTCCAATTGTACTTGGACTGCCATCAATTTTCCGAACCACAGTAAATTGTTTTACTGATCTAGTTCCCACAACACTGCCCTCGTCTAGGGATCTTCAAATATGCCACCTAATAGTGATTTGAGTCCTCTCAAAATCACTATTCTTGTGTGCTAATTTTTTGTTGTCTAATCTATGAACAAATATGAACTACTCATCTTATCATCCTTCTAACAATTTTTAGATGACTGAACTAGGTCACAAATCATCCATTAACAGTCCATTCACTAACTGTTTATAGGCTTCTTCAGATCTCTGTCCAAAACTCCATAGAAAGTCCAACAAAATCAACTCCTCTTCATGTCAATCCATTCCTCATATGGCACATTTATTCTGCTCCATCTTCTACTCAGGTTCCACCTTCCTTTGGATTTGCTATCTCCGCACATAATTAAGCAAACCATCTTCCAAATTTGTGGTATATATTGCAGAGATAAACCGCTCTCTAAGGGTCACAACCCCTCTTCTTCTATGCAAATTTGTCACAGTATTAATGAAATACCTTATGGATTGAACATGTTAGGAAACCTCCCTAAATAGGGAATTATACCCTGACTGTCAAAGAGCATCAAATGAATCAATTTTCCTTATAATTCAGTGGAAAGGAGAAAAAATGTTGCTGGCAAGGTGTGATGGGGATCAAACTTCATTTCTTCCCTCGTTCCATTTCATTTCATTCACCCTCTTTGCCCCCCTCATTTCCTCCATATTCTCCCATGCTTTGAAACCTATTCACTACCATGCTTCTCTTCCATTTCATCTTCCATTTTGAAATATACGTTACCTTACCTTTCTTCCACCGTTCATGATCAAAGTGGGGCCCTCATCTTATTTCACAGACTTTATGTTTTTGGCATTGGAACTAAACTTTAAATAATGTGATCGTTGATTTGCGATATCACATCGCATTATTTAACCTTGTGAGTGCCTGCAATATATTTTATTTAGTTTGCGATGCGGTAAGTCGGACGCACCTCAGCAGCTCTGCCCCATTACATAGCCATTGCAATACATAGTTATATCATATAAAACTTCATAACACTGACCACTTAAAAACCTTCCGTCGATTCATAACACTCCGCCAAATGCCAGTGGGCCCCTCTTCCCTGCACTTCGCAAATTTAAGGAGTTAACCCCGAAGCTTATAAATAAAACTTAAGAATTGCGATGTATGCCTGCGATCTGGTCCCACTTCTTCCCTGCCACGTCACTCGTATCCTCCCCCACACATCGCACTTCGCAGATTTTAGAGTTTACATATTCCACGCTTATAACTAAACGCTATGAATTGTGATGTGCACTGCTGTCCCATCCCAATTACCCTCCATATCATTTACCCTCCATGTCACCACCCCATTGCATCGCATCGTTGATCGTATTCTTTATAAACTAATTAATTGTAAAGGTTGCGAAGTGCGCGGATGCAATGCCACTTCATAACTAAATTTTACATAATTTCAGGTTTGGGTGAATGAGTTGTCACTATGTTTTGTGTGTATAAGGTCAATTAGGTACTATGAGGTTTATAGCTCATTTCATGAATAAATAGGCCAAACTACTCGGCAATAAGCAAAGGATTTCCACCTCATCACTCCATCATCATCTTTAAGTCTGACGGCCTACGTTTCATTTTGACCCCCCTTTACAATTCTTACTTTATCCTTGAAGGCGGGGGGGTCCGGAACAAATGGTTTTCAAGAAAGGGACCCCCTTATGTCTCAATATCTCATGAATTCGCACCCCCCCCTACCCCCCCCCCCTTTATATTACCACTTACCACTTCATAAGGGTCCGAAATACCACTTTTCTCCTGCAAAACTGTTTTCCCCAAATGAAAAACCATTTTTTAGCCAGTTTTACCAGTCCGTGTTTTAGGGAGATTCTGGGCAGATGGGAAAACATTTTGACAAAAAGAGAGCATTTTTTATTCAGCACGGGCTGAAGAAAAAAATCCTCTCCCAGATTTTTCACAGGTGCCTTAGTGGTTGGCGCTGCATGAGTGGTATCTTCCACTCCATGAACCTCCTCTTGTGGCTGATCCACATCCTGAGGCTCATCCTTAGGAACTAATAGCTCCTCATTTGCATGTAAGTGCGGCTTCCTCCCAAGCGAACTATTCATGGCTTTCTCCTCATGAAATTTGATATCCCGTCGCATAACAGTCTTGCGATTGTCTGGAAAATACACACCATAGTTGTGGGCCGTATCAGTGTACCCCACAAATATCCCAACCTTTGTAGTCGGCTCAAGCTTCTTCCTAGCATCCTTAGTCACATGAATGTAAACAAGTGAACCAAAAATCCTCAAATGGGAAATATCAGGCCTCTTACCAAAAAACGCCTCCTCGGGTGTACTCATGCCAAGTATCCTATGAGGACAACGGTTTTGCACATAAACCACAGTATTGCATGCCTTAGCCCACAAGTGAATGGGTAGGCCCTGATCATGCAACATCGCCCGTGCAGCATCCAAGATCGTTCTGTTCTTTCGCTCAGCAACCCCATTCTGTTGTGGGTTATGAGGTGCTATGAGCTCTCTTCGAATTCCTTATGTGTTGCAAAAGTCCTTGAATTCGCCATAGATGAATTCACCACCATTGTCGCTCCTAAGAGCCTTCACCTGCTTCCCCGATTCTTTCTCAACCAGTGCCTCTAACTCATTTAACTTTGAGTATGTTCCGCTCTTTCTTTTTCATGAAGAATATCCAACACTTCAAGAAAATCATCAACAAATATCACATAGTACCCGTGCTTTGCTATCGAAGCTACTGAGAAAGGTCCACACACGTCTGTGTGAATTCTCTCAAGGATCATCGTGGCGTGACTATCCTTCTCGTGAAAGTTGGCTTTCACAAAATTTTCCAAGGTACATCCCTTGCACTGATTTGACTGCGCAAGAGTACCCTTAGGAAGCCCAGTAGAAATCTGCTGCAGTATTTTCAAAGCTCCATGGTGAAGGTGGCCCAATCTCCTGTGCCACAGCTTGCCATCATCCCGGCTCACCACTCCTTCTGCCTTGCCTGCCATTGCTGCGCAGCCATCTACCTGCAACTGATAAAGGTTCTTAACTCGAACCCCTATCCTCCGGGTTTCACCAGTTGCCTTACTGTGTAGGAAAGCCTTTCCCTCGCTAAAGACAACATCATATCCCTTGTCTTATAACATGGCCACAGAGATAAGATTCTTCTTCAATCCTAGAACATGCATCAATTCCTTCAATATGAAGGGTTTACCAGACTCCCTCTCAAAGGAAATGGTACCGACACCTACGTGACCGTATCTACCATCATCACCCATATCGATGTGCACTCCATGATATTTTCATCCGTGATCAATAAACAAATACTTTGTCTTCAGCCATATGAAAAGAAGCACCACTTTCAAGCTCAAAATTGTGAGGCTAAGGCCTCTCCAAATACATCCAACAGCCTTGCTTATTTTTCTTCTTCTCTCGACAATTAGTGGCGTAATGTCTGTGCTGGTGACAGTGAAAGCACTTCACCTTGGACATGTCCTGCTTCTTGCCTTTCGCACCAGAATGAGAAGCTTTCTTGCTCTTCCCCTTCTTTGCTTTGGCAACCAAAGCGCAATTTTCTTCATCAGATGCCTTTGATGAAGATCTGTCCCTGGTACTCCGCCTTATCTCCTCTTGCACAAGATCCAACCAAAGTCGCTCCCATCTTGGAAATTTCTCCCTACCATTGACAGAGTCCTGATAGGAATGCCAACTCTTCGGAAGCCCAAGGAGAGCCGAGCTCACCAAGTCCTCATCATCTATAGTCACCCCCACACTTCCCAGCTCATCCCTGCATTGGGTGAACTTCATGAGCTACTTGGGCAGACTGTCACCTTTCTCCATCTTTATGTTTCTGAGTTTATCCTTGAGCGCCAACTTCCTCTGGTCGCTCTTGCTTTGGAATAAATCTGTCAACGCTTTCCACATCAAGAATGGAGAAGCCTTACCATGAAGGCTGGACACTATGTGACTTTAAACCTTCCAATATAATTCTTCGACACTTTGTTGTCTTCTTTTCCATGCTGCTGCAAGATCACCGTGGAAGCAGGTTTTTAATCTTCGCATCTATGAAATCCTTCAACCCATTGTCATCCAGCACCGCCTCCATCCTGTCCTTCCATGCAATATAATTCAATCTTCCCTTAAGGGAATACTCCAATCTTAATCCGTTGAAAGACATCTCAACTTAGACACCAAGAAAACACTGCTGCAAATTCGAATTCACTAGCTCAAAACTCAACCGCTTCAATGTTTTGCAATTTCTCCAATGATCAATATCGCTTCGATACCATGTAGAAATTTGAATAACTGATATATTATTCACCGATATTCTCCTGATCACACACTATTTTAACTTCATGCACAATACAGAATCTCTTCCACCATTGATCATTAATTACGGAAATAAAAACAATCGCATGCACACATTAAAACCATAAAAAATCACACATATGAACACAATATTTTATGGGAAATATTAAAGCTAAAAACCCCCCAACTATCTGTATATTATATGTCATAGAGATCATGTAACAATCATTATACAAAGCTCCTCACAAGCTCTCAGTACAATCTCCAATTGCTACACACTAATCAAGCCTGATCTAGGAAATCACATGCTCCAATATCTGCCACCTGATAGCCTGCCTCTACTACGCAATCACTGCTGAAGAATGGCTCTGAATGAACTCGAATTGGTCTAGCCTTGCTCACGCAATCCTCATCAGCATCTCCAATCACTGGTTGTTGCAAATCATGCAACATTATAGTCACAACTGATAATCACACTGCTCTTTCACCTACCTCTTCACTGGTCTCCACTGAAACTGTCCATGCACTGTAGTTAACTGATGTATTATTTAGTTTATTAATGAATTAATAATTAGTGAATTAATTAATAATTAATTCACACCACTCTCACTAGTGTATCAATCGCTTGACTAGATACAAATAGCTCAACTATGTTTAGATTAGTTAAACTGAATACAACTCCACTAACTTCCTCAATCAACTCCACCAAACTCTGTCACATGAGTTCTAACTCAAGTATCCATGCAATAGCTCCACTTAACCCCTAGGAATAGTGTAATTCCTTCTGTCAGCTCCTGTGCCACATCTGTGCACTTAACTGAAGTGCTCCAAGAGAATAAGATAATGTTTATAGTTCAAATATTATTAAGAGCTAATAATATTCGACATATCTATTTTTAGACTTGCAATCTAAAAATAGATTCCGCCCAATATGTCTAAAAATAGAAATCCATCTATTTTTTCCAACTTGACCAACCATCCACAAATATCATCCCGCAACTCATAGAATATGATCGACATGTCTAAAAATAGACATAGTCTAAAAATAGACTTGCGCCAAAAATAGGCCCACCAAGGAAGGCGACTTCTTTCCACTAAGCTCATCATCTTGTTGCAATCTCAACACAACTCTGTATGCCCACTTTTTCCATACTACAGCTCCAAGATGAGAAGTCCAGGCTATGGAGGCTGCCCTTCTTCTCTTTGAATCAATCCTCTGCAATATAGTGAAATAGGGCTAGTTGGCTGGCCCGCTTGACTTTTACTTTAGTCCTTCAAAGTTTAAACATCCTTAGGCCCTATACACCTACCCTTCTACCAATTTTGTTGTCCTTCACAAGAGAAAGAGTCAGGGCTCTTCTTTGACAGTAACCTAACAACCCTCCAACTATAGCCGGAATACCATCAATCTGCCCAACCACAGTCAATTATTTTTATTGATCTAGGGCCCAAAATATTGTCTTCATCTAGGGCTCTTCAAATCTGCCACCTAATAAGGGTTTGAGTCCTCTCAAGATCATTTTTCTTGTGTATCGACAATTTTATCTTTGTTGTCCAATCTATGAACAAATATGAACTATGCCTCTTATCATACTTCTAACAATCTATAGATGACTGAACTAGGGTCACAAATCAACCACTAACAGTCCATTTACTAATTTTATATAGGTTTCTTCAGATATTTGTCTAAAACTCTATAGAAATTCCACCAAAATCAACTCCTCTGCATGTCAATCCATTCTTCATATGGCACATTTCTTCTACATGCTCAATCTTATGCTCAGGTTCCACCCTCCTTTGGATCTATTTCCTTTTCCACACATATCGAATTCAAAACCATCTTCCGTATTTGTGGTCTTTATTGCAGTAAATAATCCGCCCAAGGGTCACAACCCGTTCTCTTCTACACAAATTCCCCACTTTGGCAAGTACAATTTCTGAACTAAACATGCTAGGAAATTGGCCTAACTAAGGCACTATACTTATGTACTTATAATTTTTGTACAACAAACCCTATCCACCCGTAGAAAAAAACCACGACTCTTGCCTCCATAAGAGACTCGACCTAGCTCATATGGATCCCTAGACTCTAGGAATTTATTTGACTAAATCTTGACATGAACTTTAGATCTCAATGTCCACCCTCAAACTAGGGTTACCTTAGTCAAAATTACACATTCATCTACTTCTGTTCCAGCTCTAAATTACAATGCAAGCCTTCCTTCATTTATGTTGGTCTTTATCACAGACCTTGCGGCCTACTAAACACCACAAGACAAGATCGTATCAACCCTCTATTTTATTTCATGTAGAAAATCCAACCAACAAGACTCAATATGATCTTGTAATGTACTAAAACAAGATACTAAATCCTTCCTACAATTTGCGGAAACAAAACACGATCGCACAATCACATATAAGTAAGAGAAAGAAATTATTAATCGCACAACACAAGATGTATCTGGGGAAAGAAACTGATCAATACCCCTCTATCTCTATTGTGTATTAAGTCAAGGAATCATGAAACAATACAATGCTTAATCTCTCATGAGATTCTCTAGCACTCTGCCAATTGACCATCACGATATAGGAAAATCACTCTAATACCAGCCACCACTGCCTTTCACGCACCCTATGGAATTACCTCCATATTAATTAGGAAATCAACCTTCCTTGATTGGGCAATCCATCATGGCATCCCAATGAATTTATAATTGCACATGGGAAATTTTCTATAAATACAGCTGATAGTTATGTTCCTCTGAACTGTGTTACAATAAGGATGAAGGGTCTTTTTTATTATTTAAAAATAAGATAAAACCCTAAACAACCAAAACCCTGACCCAAGGAGATGTAACACCAAGAGTTTATGGGCCCCATTGGGGTTAGTTGGGCATCCAAATTTTTGTGGTCGTAACTTGTTCATATGATCTTCGTTTGACGCACATGATACCTCGTTAGAAATATCTCTTCGAGGACTACAACTACTAATGCGATTTCTAGGAAATTCCTAAACCTTTCTTGCCCAAAAAACATCGTTTGGGGCCTCAAAATGGCTCCAGAAGTTCAGAACCCAAAAAACTAACAAAAATAGTATTTTGTGCTATAATTAAGGAAACTGAAAAACTGAAAGAGACAATGGCGAGGGCCCAAGTGGAATAGGTGGGTGGCCATCAATATCCACCTTGATCACCTTAAATCGAATTTCTTGATCTAACTCAATCATCATGACTTAGCTAACTGACACAAGCTATTATGAGACAAAATTAAAATTTATTGTCCAATTTATTTAAGGGAAAAATAAATTAGACGCCTCACATTCCTCACTCCTGGTACATCAAAATTCCTCATGAGTGTGGGTGCATTTTTTTTTTTGTCCTTTCTAGTTTCCAATTTCATTGTTTCTTGTTGCAAATTTCAATAGTCCCTCTCAACAAGAAATGAATTCAATCTATCCCCATCTAATACCTTTAGAATGTTCTGCATGCTACACTTCTCTAGTGTTGTTTGCACCTGCAAATCCTGAACCTGAATAGCCTCCGAACAACTTACTCAGTATAATGCATCTGTCATCAGAGTCTTCTAACTGCTGCTAGTTTCTACACCCGTCTAGTACTAGATTCTCTACGTTGCTGCTGACATCTGCATCCGTGCCCTTTGAACTATTGCTAACTCTGATTTTTGATCCAGTATTTGACATCTGTCACTCTGATTTCTATCTTGCTGACATCAGACTACATCAATCTAACTGATCCTTCCTACTACTATTGTACTGCGGGCTCCTCGTAGCCAGGTTCGATCCATGAGACACACCATCTCAATGGACATTTCCCAAATTTATTATCTTGCGTTATGTCTACACATCACCCCACCGGCTTACACCTTGAGGTATGGTTGTTCCCTTTTCCCATTTGGCTCGAAATTTCCCCCTCATGGAGGTCTCTGCTTGAGTGGACACTTCCACTCAGTCTCCTCTCTGCTTCTCCAATTGTGGCAGCTACTCCACAACCTTCTAAGACTGCTTCTCATGACGATGGATGTTGAGAGGTAATTTATGCTCCCTTTAAACCACCAAGTCTCTAACTTCTGCCTTTCTCCTTAAAGCTTTGCATGCATCTGGTACCTCAATTACATATAGGTTCTTGACTTGTGCACAGTGTAATTGTCCCACCGTTACAAAGAGTTTATAAAAAAGAGTTGATTTTAAATCGATGATATATCCCTCATCCGAGCTCTGATTCGACCGATTTATCTTTTCCATTTTGGTAGATTTTCGCAAGGAATCCAAATATTCTATTTGGTTTTGAAAATTTTACGCCAAAATATTCAAATATTCTCTGCAAACTCACCACCCAAAAAATTCCTTCTCTGATACCATGTAGAAAATCTAACCAATGAGATTCAATCTAATCTTGTAATCTACTAAAACAAGATATTGAATCCTTCCGACAATTTGCGGAAACAAAACACGATCGTGCAATCACATATAAGTAAGAGAAATAAATTATCAATTGCACAAAAACATGATGTATTTGGGGAAAGAAAATACTCAAAACCCCTGTATATCTATTGTGTATTAAGTCAAGGAATCATGAAATAATACATTAATGCTTAATCTCTCATGAGATTCTCCAGTACTTTGTCAATTGTCTCTCGTTGATCTAGGCAAACTCAGTCTAGTACTTAGCCAATTCTCATCCTTACTTCAACCTACCTTGCTCATGCAATTCCTAGGGAGGGAAATTTTCTCTGAATACAACTGATATTTATGTTCCCTTTAACCTCGGTCTCAATTGGGTATTCCTTGAAACTGACATGCATGCAACTATTAATAGCAAATTATCATTTATATGATTGATCAGTCATTGTGAATTAAATCTAATTTAATTCACTGGACCTATCACTAGCTCATCACTCAGTTAGAACCTATTAAACTAATTTTAACGCATTTAATTGAGTTAATTACACTTGCACCCCACTAATGCATCAACTTCATATGGACCCCAAAAATATTAGAATCCCTCTAGATGCCTCATCTTAGACCCTCAAGTATTTGAATTTATTGAGCTAACTCGGTCATCATGACTTAATTAATTGACATAAGTTGTTATGAAATGAAATTACAATTTATTTTCCAATTTATTTAAGGGAAAAATAAATTAGACGCCCCACATTCCTTAACCACTCAGGTGCTTTTTTTAAGGATATTTTTCCGGTTCTAATCTCATTAATGTCACGAATGGCAAATTTAAACATTTCAAAATTTGATGCGGCCATCACACAAGGACACCATTGAAATCACATGCCCAGATTCTCATGAGAAACCTCTCTTAAGCTTGATCTGCCAGAAGAGAGCCAACAATATGCCATCCTACTTCCTAGCGCAAACCGACCATTAAGGTATGCAACATTCTTCTGAACCCTCACATGATGATCTTGCTCTTGGAGGATGATCATGACCTCCCTTTAGCAACCCTTACCTGCCCCTCATACTTGACCTACTTTAGGACTACATCTCTCTTCAACCCCTTGATGTGCCAGATAGTGGGAATACATGTCAAACATGCTAAGATGTGCCAAGTGATAAGGCATGCCAAGATGTGCAAGGATGTGTCAATGCGTGTCAGGGACTTTCAAGACAACAAAAGGGAGAAAAAAGTTAAACTACAAAAAAATGAACACACAAGAGGCTAATAGGTCATCAATTTACCTTTTCCAAGAGAGGCATGCTAGGCACACCAACAGTAGGCAGCAATAGGTGCCAAGTGCAAAGTCTTAGTGCATTCTAAGTGCCAAGTATTCCTTTGTTGCTTCTCATCTACTTTCCAACAATTGATAATCACAAATAAATTTAATATTAAACCATGCCAAATCATGCCAAGGCATCTCAACGTATTCCATACATGCTAAGACTTTCCAATCGCCAACATGTGCCAAGCACCAATATGTGTCAAGGACTAGTGTTATGCATGTTATGAAGTGGAAGGGAATGTTGAAGAGTGCTAAGGTGTGCTAGAGAGTGATAATTCATGTTGATGAGCGCTAAGGATTACTAGGAAAAAACATTAAGGGAGAAATAGGTAAAAATTCGTGGAAGTTAATGAATATGAGGAACATGTGCTAGAGACTTGTGTTAATGAGTGTTAGTTGTCATGCCAAGGAGGGACTCGATAAGGTATGCTAAGATTCGTAAGGCATGCTAAGGAATATCAAGGCATGTCAAGAATTCCCAAAGTGTGACTGGGAGTTCTGTGGTGTGCTAATTATATCATAAAAATAATTAATAGTGCCAAGATATGCCAATACATTCTAGGTGCTGTTGATGTGGGTGCAGTGGTGCTGGGGTATGTCAATATGTGTCAAGGCAACAAAAGGAAGAACCAATAAGAGGGTTAATAAGTCAGGACTTTATCTTTTTGAAAAGGGGCATGCTAGGCACACTAATAACAGGTCCCAATACATGCCAAGTGACATTGTGTGCCAAGTGCTAATGTATGTCAATGCATTCAACCAAGGTGTTCTGGGGCATGCTAGGGACTACATGCACCATGCCAACACATGCTAGGAGAGTTCCATGTTGTGCTAGCGCATGCCATCATGTGCTTGGGCGTTAGTGTCATCATAATATGTTCTAGGTACAAAGATGTTCCAAGACATGCGGGGTGCTAAGAAACGTTAGTGTGTGCCAAAGCATCAATTTAAGGTGTGCCCAGATTTTTGAGGAGTGTTAGGTCTTTCTCATTAATAGAATTGTCAGAGCTTGATTATGTATTAAATAATATATTTCCTACAAACAATAGTGGAACTTTATCTAAAGAGAATTTGCTAGATAATAAACTAAATATATATGAATCATGTGTTGTCTCATGATAGGAAATCTCTATTTGACTAGTTATTACTTGAGGGAAATGATACACACTAATTACTTCTAAAAAATTGACTGACCCTAACCACTATGGCTATGGACATATTATAAAAAATACTCCACAATAATGGTATTAAATCGTTAAATTTTGACAAAAAATATATTAACAGGCACATATCGTCATCAAAAACTCATTGGAATGATCAATGATGACGGGCATTTTTTGACCGTCACAAAAGTAACAAAAATAGCATTGGTGAGGGTCATTAAAAGTTCGTCACTAGAAGTGTCACCAAAGAGAGAATTAGTGATGGGCCTTTAACGACCCTCACCAAAAGTGTCATTCAAAATGTCTTTGGTGACGGACCCTAAAGGACTGTCACTATATACACTTACAGTGATGATTTTTTAATGATCAATGATTAACAAAGACATTTTTTGGACCGCTACCAAAAGTAGCAAAAAGACATTGCGAGGGTCATTCAAAATTCATCACTAGAAGTGCTGTCAAAGAGAGAATTAGTGATGTCTTTTTTTAACCACCTCACCAAAAGTGTCATTGAAAATTTCTTTGGTGACGGACCATAAAGAACCATCACTATATACATTTACAAGGTGACGCTAAGGACTGCTACCATATGTAACATTAGTGACGGACCTTAAAGTTCTGGCCATGAGCATGACCCCACCACGTGCTTTTTCTTGAAATACTGCGTTCTTCTCTTTGTTGCACTTATACTATGCACCTAACTGCGATCACTTCCTCGAAGAATGCGACTTCTCGGAACTCATCCATAGATGGTATCCTATAGAATGGGTATTACGTTGACCATGCAACGCAATTCACATGTCCTTTGTGCACCGAAATCACCTTTTGGATAATTTCCACTATATCCCCCAATTCCGGCTAAGCCCTTGCTAGTTTGCGCCACCACCTCCGCCTCCTGAAGAAGATGACATGGACAGAATCCGATGGACAAATGCACAACCCAAGAGGATGTATGATCGAATTGTCACCATGACGTTTAGCATTCCCCTTGTGTCCACAACATCAAAGTTCCTAAAATCAAGCCTTGAAATTAAGAGAAAAGCCCATAAAAGTCTTAAAAACACTTGTACCGCACTTTCTCTTAAAATTTTCGCGGCGCCGCACTTTTTTTTTCTAAATCGGCAAATAACTAAATGCACTTTTTCTTCATTAAGGGTGCGGACCCCTGTAAAAGGTAAAATAAAGGCAAAACTAACATTTAGAAGCCCAACACCAAACTGGGAAGCTTCTAGAAGAAATTATCCACCGAAGGTTTGCTCCTATCATGTATGTTCATTCCTCCATTATGGGAGCAACCGCCTGTTTATGGAGCTCACCCCTTCGAAAGAGAATTATGTCCTCTTATGGTTGTAACCTCCTCTCTTTCATAAATTGAAGCCATAGCAGGTACCTTCAAAGGGAGTTAGACTTTGAGGATTTTTGAGGAGAAATGTCAGAGAAACACGTACTCTTAATTGACTGTCATGTGGGAATGATTACACACCCATGTGCATTTTAGCTGGAGAGAGCGCAAAGCTTGTCGAGTAAAGGAAAATGCCCTGTTTCACCTCTGTGAAGGCCCTGGTACTTAATATCAAGACAAAGACCAAGCAGAAGGTTCTTCTTCATCAAAGATAATACGAATGAATTCCATTTTCTCAATGAACCCTTTAATTAAGCAGCTTATTTATCATGTTTACTGTTTGTTATTTTAATTAGTTAGCTTTTTTCTTTAAATTCCTTTGATCATTCTGATAGATACATGGTTCGTGAATTAGTTTATACTATGTAGGTGCTTGGCTGATTTTTTTCCATTTTTGTGATTGCGTATCTTTGAATATGAATTTTTCAAGAAATCCGGAAAGAAGATCATTAACAAAGGTTAAAACTACAAGTAGGTCTTCAAAACTTTCATTTTAGCTAATTTTTTGAACGGTTATTATCTAGAGAAAATGGGCTTTTCTATCCGTCGTTTGGTTAGTTGTCCGTAGGACACTTGAAGTACCCATTTCAATGTAAAGAAGAACGACTTGTCCGTCCAACAAATGGCGACTCCACCGGGAATGGATTTTGACCTTGATTTTTATTTTTGACTTCAAAGAATTGTATTTAATTGATTTTTGTGATTGGTCGTATAATCGTCAGTAGTTTATCCTCTAGAATCCCCGAGAAATATTTTAAAGTTTTTTTATTTTTCTTTTAGTTTTCCAATATCCACACTCTCTTTAGAACAATATAGGGGCATCTCCTCGCTCTTTTCTTGTATAAATGGGGGCGTTGTGGGACCACACCGTTTGCATTGAAACTCGTTAATTTTGTGAAAATTTTCAGAAAAATTAAAATTCTCTTTTATGGACCGCCTTTGTTAGATTCTTAGTCTATACCGAGACCTATATTTTCCGTCGAAAGCTTTGGTTGAGAGTTTATTTCCACATTTTCGGCGTTTTGAATGATTTTCTGAAACATCTGCATGTTATAGTGATTTTTGCTTTGTTCTTATCCCACTCAAAGATTATAAGCTGAAATTTTTTATTTTCTAATTTTGTATTTCCTTGCTTTTCCCCCCGATTTTGATCATAGCAAGTAAATTGTTTTATGAGATTTAGATCCCATTTTTCTCATTTGGCAAATCTTTAAAAACTTTTGTCGATAAGTTTTAAATTTCACTTAAAACTTTAAAGGCGAAATTTACGTTTTTGAGTTCTTATGATTCAAGCAAAGAATTTTCAGTTAGACAATTAAACTAAGAAAAAAATCTCAAAATATTTAAAGTTTTAACTGCATTATTCTTAGAATTTCTTAGATCTAAAAATTAGTGTTTTTGTGTTTGAGTCTGGGTTTTCAGGGAAATTGTAGTGTTCTTGAGAAAAAAATTGTGTGTAGCTTCGATCTTGAATGAAAAGGGAATTATTTTGAGCAAATTTGATCATTTTGGAGTTCTCATGAAATTAGATTTCTTTTCATTTATTCTTGTTTAAATAAAAATAAATTGTTTAAAAAATATTGCATTTCTTAACTCTTTCTTTTTAGATAGAATTCATTAAAAAAGAAAAAAAAATTGTTTCTCATACAGATGCATTTTTAGTGTGTTTTGAGTCGGGTCACCACATATCACCTACCATGGTATCCATGTCCTAAGAAATAGCCTATTAAAATTAATTCTTAAATTAAAATCAATCTAGTAACTTTTTTTTTCTAGGCTCTCTTTTTCCACCAACATAGCTTAGGCTAGTGTCTTGGAGTAGGGAGTAATTAACTCTCCACAATTATGCCACAGTCAATCTTGCGGCAGGAAAATCCAACAGCTTGTATGCTTCCGAAAGCTCCTTTCAAAGGAGTCAAGCACTTCAGGTCATATTTTAAACTAGTGTGATAATCAATTCTATCTCATTGGGGAAGCGATAAGAAGATGTGCACATATTAACAATGGTAAACTTTGATATGTTGGAAATAATTTAGGAGGGGGGTGAATTAGTATTCCTTTCAATTAGAGCATTAGTTAATATTCAATTATTAATGGTGTTTGTGCACAATGATAGCATGTTAAGAGAAAAAAAATGCACATAGTTTTAAGGTGGAAAACTTACCTTGATAAAACCACCTAATGCTTTTCTAATAATTCCTTAATATTCAATTCCAATTGAAAATAAAGCTCCAACTTCCTAGAATCTAGAAAGCATTCTTCTCTGCACCTCCCATCGGATCGACACTCCAATGCCCAATATTCTTTAGTAGTCAAATCGAACAAGATGCCCCAACACCCAATGAGCTACAACTCACCCTTAGCACCAATTCTCATCACCCTATAGAAGAATAAAATAAACGTGGACTTCGCACTATGGAAAAAGGTCCACTTTACAAATGTGATATAGAATGATGTAGAAAAAGAACATATACTAGACCATGTTCCAATCCTTTTGACACAATCCCACCTAATGAGATGAATTCTAGACCTCCCAACATTGCCTCTTTCAACCCTTGGCAGATAGACACTAGCATAATTTTTACAATACCGTATTTACAATAACTTAGCACAATGATACCTTTACAATGATTACGTGTTGTTGCCTACTTGAAGACTTCTGTGGATGAAATCTTTGTCGATGTTATAAACCTTGTTTGATTTCTTCATGCTACCCTCCGATGCACCTTGCTTTGCTCGCCTGAAATTTCGGTCCTTTGCAACCCTTGACAACACATGATCAAGATTTTTCTTTGCCTTGTAGGAGCTCGATACCCAATCTAGTGTATTCATGTTATTTTAGATCCTCGAATATCTGATTTTGGGTCTTGTAGTAGTCCTCTTAGTCATCTTTCCACCCATAGGTCTGACCCAATTTGGATTCTTCTGCAGAGTTGTACCAATCTTCACAATTCGTAATTATGGACCTGCTTAGGGCAGCGCACTTGTACGGCATGCCACGTGTCACCTTTTTTCTTCATTTTGGCTCGAAAATTGATAGAGAAAAACAAAATGTTTTCATCCGTTTACTTAATTCCAATTAGATATTTAGAGAAAGAGACGTATGACAAATTTACCAAGGCTGGCTTTTTTGAGATGAATTTCAAGAGCCTCGCAAAAATGTTGACTTCCACAAGATCACATTCTCCAAAAATATTGCACACCTGGATCTCGAAATTTTTATAGCAAATTTTCCTCAGATTTCCGCCGCTCGTAGAAATTCTCCAGCTTCTCGAACCTTCACAGAAAAACATTAGAGCAACAAATTCCATTGACAACTCGTTTCTCGATGGCCAAACTTCTTGCCTAAGGAGGAAATGAAGATCACACGATATAAATTTTGTTGAGAGGGGCTTCAACAAGTGAATGAGGACTTATGCTTAAAAAATATTAATTATGACTTTTCAATGATCCATGCCCCAACCCCATGGTGTTTTAGCCATCAACCTGGGGTACAAACTTCAAACATGAATATCTTCAAACTGGTGGGTGAAGAATTACATGGCGTGCCACATATCAACGGAAACATCTCGACAAGTAAAACCATAAAAGTATTATTGACCTAGAATATATTAATTTTGTAGGTCAAAATTTCTATTCAATATTGGGTTATCTCTCAAAGCGATGGTTGACACTAAATTAATAACCATTGATCAACAATTCCCCTTGGTACTGATGGCAACACACCATTTCCGCGATCATGACACCTCTTCCTAAAACATTATCTCCCCCTTTGACATCAATGGAAAAGGGCAACTCCCCCGAAACACAACCATCCTATGGACCCGTACACACTCTCCACTCCTTAACACACAACCGTCTTGCACACTCGTAATCTACTTCCACCCCTTTATATCTTCCGGGTATGAAACTCCACTGAGAACTTGGGAGAATCCCAAGCTTCCAGCAACGATATTCCAATGTCATGAATATTTAATATGTGATTCTTTTGGTGCTTCTTGGAATATTTTTACTTGTCCAACCGTTTGCATAACATCCTCGTTGGGAGTAAGCTGTTACATAGAAGACCACGAACGGCAGATCCAGACAACCTTGATCCACATCCTTAGATGAGTCGTCTATGCTCAATTTGGCAACGTGTTACCATTGGAGTAAGGATGGGTTTGCAATCTTCCATTTTAATTTTCTTGAGCATTTCCTCGATGTACTTGAATTGAAATATAAATATTCCTTTCTCTTGCCAAGATATTTGAAGCCCCAAGAAGTATGTCACCACCAATTAAATACATCCTCAAATCACTTTGCACCTTTGTAGCAAACTTCTTACTTAGTTGATCATCATTGCTACCAATTATTGTATCATGTCTTTAGCTATTGGACATGATTTAGTTGCTTCATCTAGAACATATATGTCGTTTAAGCCCAATTCTTCGTAGCCACAATTTCACCATACACACCTTTCCGTACTTTCACATTTCATGGAGTTGAATAGTATTGTGTGTCTCGACCAAGCACATTTGTCCAACACCGATGCGCATTGTGATTCATGTTTTCAACTAATAGAACATTTCGGGTTAGAGCATCTTTTGCTTCAGGAGTGAGCGCACTCGATCCTATAACATTTGAAGATCCATCATTTTCCAAAGGACACGGTTCCAGTCTCTTATTTTCTTCGTATACAAATTTATTTCTATCTCCAACATATGCGTTGAGGAATCACCAACAACATACCACATCTTTGTTATTTTGAGCCCTTGAAAGCGAGAGCACAATTATAATTCTTCTTCTTTCTTCATGTTCATTCGTTCTAGGCTCAAGATTCTTCTCGAGGATTTTTTTATATGCATTTTTGGCTATGTGTCCAAAGTTTCGGGAGTATTTGTAACATTCAATATTATTTCTTAAATGTTCAAATCTATTGATGTTTCGCTCGAGTCTTGCTGGAGGTTCATATTTGACAACATCCTCCGGAATTGTATTCATTCCCAGGGTACGGCGACATTCTATATTTTGCATCAAATTTTCCACATGACTAATGTGATTACATAAAAAATATGTTGGTACCTTCGGGATGCAGAAATTTTCGTCGAGGAATTGTCTTCCAAGGTTGTTCTTGCGAATCTGTCCAATGAAGTCCATGCCGCATCTCATGTTCATTGTATTTGTTGTGGGGAGTCCGTTTTTATTCTTCTTGTAACCGATGCCAGCTTTTTTTTTTGTAAGATCATCGATTGTTGATGAGTTCTTCCAATGCCCTTGAGCTACAATAGTTTTGGATAGTTTTTCAGCTTTCTTCACTTCCTCACAAACAGACCACTTCGGCTAGTTCTAATTCTTCTTTCTTGTTTGCTTTTCCAAACTTCTTTAAGTAATTTCTTCAATGCATTTGTGTTCTTCAACTTCAATTTTGAGACCTTGAACTTGTTCTTCGAAGAGTATTGGAATGCAATCTTCTCCGCCTGAGATATTTTATGTTTAATTGGGCTTCTGCGAAATTCTTGTATGATCCATCCTTCTTCTTCGTTGTTTGATACCACTTGTTTATTGCCTGGCCAGTGAACAATACCTTCATTCATTTCTTCTTCTACCCATTGTCTTCATTGGACATAGATGAGATATCTTCTTTAGAGAGAAAGTTCCTTTGGATCCTTGCTTGTTGAATTTCTTGTGCCTTTCCTTTGAGTTGCCATTACTTATGTTTGGACATTTTACACCAAAATTCCCAACCTCATTACACCGAAACATATCAATGGAATTTTCATTTTGAATTGTCCCTTTACCAATTTTTAGTTTTCTTGTGAAGTAAGCATATTCTTCATCCTGGAAACACTGTTTCATCATCTCCTTTTACACTTGCATGTCTTTTCAATTGAAGGTTGTTTATCTCGCTGTTTTCTAGATGCACCAACTAGTCTGCATGTGAAGTACCTCTCTTCATCAAGTATCATTTCATATGCTATGTGAGAATTCATGTAATTCCTCTTTAACAGTTTGTCCGTATTTAAAATAGGATCAGATTCTCAAGAGACCTACACCTTTAGTTGAATTTCTCGGTAACGTTCAAGAACTTTCCGGGATGAAGAAGCCTTCTCGTCAACTAGCTCTTCAAATCCTTCCGCAGTATTGGTTATTTCATCAACAAAATAAACACAAAAGAATGTTGCAAATTTTCTTTCATTCTAAAGTTGCTCAAATTTTTCTACAGATTCGAAGCTTTGCTTTTTGACATTTGAGTGACCTCGTATATATATTCTCAAGCTTGTCCTATATACTTTGGTGGCTTTAAAATCCAAAAAACTTATGATAAGTAAGATCTTAAGTACACCGACAATAATAGCTCCTTTCTTTTGTATCATTTACCAAATTTTTCTTACCTTGTTCATCCGGTCGATGTAAATACATATTTTTAATAAAGGTCCTGTTACTGTAGAATAATGGCGCTCAAGAGAGATAGACCTCTTATTCTTCCTTTCCGCAGTGCATAATTGTTTCTTATTGAATAGAGTGTACACCATATTCTTGGTATGTTGCATGACCTCCTTCCGCTTGTTAAACTGCTATTGAAGGAACCAAGTTCGATACCAATTGTTGGGTGCATCTAGAGGGGTAACTATCTTTCTAATTAGAGTGCATTAGTTAATCTTCAATTATTATCAGTTTTTATGTCAGTCAACATAGTAGCAGCGAGGAACAAGTAAATGCACATGCTTTTAAGGTGGAAACTCACCCGGACAAAGTCCACCTAATGATTTTCTAATATTCCCATAATATTCAACTCCACTGAAAATAAAGCTCCAAATTCCTAGAATTCAGAAGAATTTTCTCAGTTCACCGGATGGATGCTCCAACGCTCAGACTTTCGTAGTCAAACGAATGATGCCCCAACACCCAATGAGAGCTACAACTCACCCTAGCACCACCCTACCACCCTATAGAACAATAAAATAAGAATTTGACTCCCATGACCAGAAAATGGTCCACTTTACAAGGATATAGAATGATGTAGAAGAAGAATATATACTAGACCATAACCCTAACTTTTACACAACCACCTCATGATGATCCAGACCTCCAACACTCCTCTTCAACCCTTGGGTAGATAGACACCAAAGACAATTTTTACAATAATGTATTTACAATGACTTATTACAATGATACTCTTTACAATGATTGTATGCGTGTTGCTGCCCACTTCAAAGACTTCTATAGGATTAACTTCTCTTACCACCGCAGGGCACCGAAGTTGATGCTTCTTTTATGCTACCTCTCTACTACACTCTGCTTTTGCTTTGCTATCCTAGAAAATATGGTCTCAAAACTCCTCGACAACACATGATCTAGCTTTTTCTTTCCTTATAGGAGCTCAATATTGAACTGTGTATCTATGTTATTTCAGATCCCCAATATTTGATTTTCATTCCTCTAGTAGTCCTTTAATTTTATTTCCAATGCCATAGGTCTGACCCAATTTGGATTCTTCAAGAGAGAGTTATACCCAATCTCTCACAATGCCCTAATTATGTGATTGTCACAGAGTACCCCAGGTCGACATTCCACGAAGCCGTTGTTTGTTCATTTGGCTCTAAAATTGATAGAAAAAATACAAACCCATTTTCATCAACCACATTTTTTTACAAGACTCCAATCCAATATTCATAAAGAGAGTTATGACCATCTTCTAAGGTCACTTCTTTGAGACGACCGCTCTGAGGAGCCTCGTTAAAACCTTGACTTCACAAGATCATATTCCAAAAATGTTGTGCACCTTGATCTCGAAACCTTATAGTAGTTTTCTGTGGATTTTTGCTTTCTGCTCTCACAATAATTTCAGTTTTCCGAACCTTTGTAGAAAAAATTTAGATGCAAATTCCACGATGAATTGTTTTGCGGCCAAATCCCTTGCCCAAGGAGGAAATGAAGATCACAATTTATATAAATGCTTAAGTGAGAGGGGCTTCAACAAGTGAACGTGGGAGGGAATTTAGAGCTTAAAAAAATATTAATTATTACTTTTCAATGACCCATGCCCCAACCCCACAAGTTTTAGCTCACCAACTGGGTAAAACTTCAAAGTATGAATATCTTCAAACCATGAAGAATTACATGGCATGCCATATATCAACGGAAACATATCGACAAGTAGAAACCCCATCAAAATCATTATTGACCCAAAATATATTAATTTTGTAGGTAAAAATTCCCATGAAATATTGCTAGCCTTGTGCTGCTTTGTTGACATCAATGACAATCGCCGATGAACAAGATAGACCGTTGTCAAGGAGCTCGGGGTCACTTGTCGACACATCTTGGATTATGTCACAGAGCCTTCTGGCGATTGAGCTTTTTACTCGCCTTGCGCGCATGTTGGATCACAGACTCAGTTCCCTGCATATTAGTTCATGTTGGTAACCTTAGTGCTTACAATATTTATGTTTTTTCCTAAGGTGACGGTGAGTGAAAAGATCCTAATCGTACCTAGAGCAGACATCAACTAGACTACTTGGACTCTCCGGAGGGTTATCTTTACCTTGTATTTGCTTAAGTGGAGAAATCCTGAACGTATATTTCATTAAGTAGGTTGTCGAGGTAACTGGTCCAACCACCCCTTTTCTACATTAAAATACCATGATATTGGATTTCATCACCAACTAGTGTTTCTAGTGGGAAGTTGCTGTTTGTGTGTGGTTTGACCTTCCAGATTTTTTAGGCATGTGATTCATTTGTTTGTTTCCTTAGTGACCTTAGGAGTTTTCAATGAAATTTTCTTTGATTGCATGTGTATTTAATAATTTTTAATCATCGCTGGGAATTACAAAGAGTTAATTTGTAGACCTGTGGAAACCTCCATATACACCAAGCCAACCTTCAGCGGGATGTGAGCTCTGCACTGCTACAGTGTCACTAAACAGATCAATGGAATCAGGAGAATCATCCATAATTACCTATCCCGATTATCAATCTCAAACACGAAGATATTCAAGAGCCAATTTCGCTTTTCAAGTTAATGTATTATTTCTATAACCATGAATTAGTTGAAGAGCTCGAAATTTCTGCCGTACACCGTAATCCGATCGTATTAAACCATCTTCGTGATTTGTTACCTCGACTTAGTGGATCCTCGATTCACTTAGGTAAGACATCGCATTACTAAAAACCTCCTTCTACCCCGATATGTATTGAAGAACTTTTTTGGTCCGTAAGAAGACGTACCAAACCCAAGAAAATTTGGAATCTTAGGGGAGCATGAATCAATATTATATAGTCCTTTTAGAACCGATGGCCGGGTATTATCATTGACCACCCTTACAAAACGCAAGTCTTACTTATTCACCACCCAAAATTCCTTTCTACCCTACACCGAGAGGTCACCATCCTTCATCAATTATGTCGGTGAGTCATCTATGATTTCTCGAATATCCGGAAACATTTTTACACAAAGGGGTCCGTCTCTGCTCCTTCGAGATACCGCCCACTGGGTACTTTCAAGCAGCTCCTCAACCAATTGAACAAGTGTTATCATCTGGTAAAAATGAACAAACATTGGAAACATTGAAACCCAAAACAAAATTTTCCAAGGATGTCCGGGCAATATTCTCAATCCCCAACCTCAAGGAACAAAGTGGGTCACTGGTGTCTCAAGGCCGGCTACCGCTAGGGGGCAACCTCAAGGGTAGTCAATTAACAAACCCGTAGGGCAACCCTGTGGCACTACTGTGTCAAACCGTAGGAAAATATTACTCGCTAGGGAACAACCCTTCGAAGGACAACACGCACTCAAGGTCAATATCAACCCTGTGCACAAACGATACCCCAAGGTCAACCTCGCAGTTAGCTTATTCCTCAAAATATATCAATCCAGGGCTTACTATTCTCAAAAATAATATCAATCCCGTAGCCGCCACTTTCGTGTCATTATCAACCCCGTATTTAATACATGCCTGAAGGCCGCACCAACTCAAGGTTTCCAACTTCATTTACATCAACCATTATTACAAGGAACCGGAATTTTTCCACAAAGAACATAGAACTCATTCAACTGCTGTGGTCCTTCATATGCAACCTCTATGGGTCAATACCCCGAAATGAATATGGTGTGATCCATCTCAAATTCAATAGACTATGCAACCCAATTCTATGTCTACTTCCAATCAACCTAGATAGCCCATAGGTTCCGGCCTGTCCCGCAACCCATTCAGCTCATCGTTCAAGTCTTCCATCTGGCTCATTCAACAACCCAGCCTAGTGTACCTAGAACTTCCGTCAAAACTTCACAACAAGTAACTTTTGTTCAACCTACCACACCTATTTCTCACATATGCAGTTCCCCGTTTCTTCATCCTGATTGAAAATTCTCAAGTATTCTGCCACAAAGAAGGACCCCACAATTCACCACCCGTATGCCTATAGGACAAGCTGCATACAGAGTACGTTGTCGCTAGTTGTCTCAGCACTCAAGATTACTTATCAATCCATTAGGATAGTACCACCACAGGCTACAAAAATCCACCCTTATTAGCATCAACCGTGACTCGGGTATACTTCTCAAATACCTCAAAACCCAAGATGTAGTTCAGTGAACCTAGCATTCAAGAGGTTTCTATTCTCAATGCACATCCAATTCCGTGATATCCTCGGGATATCCTCCTCTCGAATTCAAGTTTTCGACCAACATACACATTAAGACCTATCCATCGATTACCATTTATAGTGACTTTAGGTTTACTCGATCTATCGTGCCTTATGAACGATCCCATTCTTTATCTTCCGTATTGGCCATCGATGCCTAACAATTTACCCAAAGGATATTCCAAATTTTGAGGGTAAGTCGAGAGGACCCATTCTAATCACGTTATGACCTATCACCTCTCTTCTGGTATCCAATTCACTAATTGATTATTCGATTTGGGTCATGTCTTTTTCGTTGAACTCTCATTGGTCTAGTCAAATGGTACATTGAGTTACCACGTGGCTCTTTAATAATTTTTAATGCATTATCTACCGTTTTTTAACTCCACTTTCGATTTAATGTCGTATATTTATTAATGGTATTGCATTAATGACTATTAAAAAAACAATTCACGTCTATGTACATATATGATCACATTCATGAATGTGAGCATATAGATAGTGTTTTACATGTCTTTATTTCGGATCAAATTTTGGTCGAATGGTTTATCAAATCGTTATTACCAAAACATCGAAGATGTAGCTTAAAGGAGGCGCTGCTGCTGCACATGTTATTATTAGTCCGTGATTCTGACCTTGTATATATGTCGCTAGGGTACTCGATGATAAAAACTCGGACTTACCAAGACTCGAAGCCAATTAACCACAAATCCCTTTCCATTTCATGCCGCCGATGGTGCAATTGGTTCATGGCACTATGGGAGTAAGAAGAAATCTTCCAAGACGACTTCTGCTTATCACTTTACCTCCCGATTCACCGACAGACCTCGCTGGTGTCTCCACGTTGACATTCATGTTGTAGAATCACTAAAACCAAACTCTAAATAGTGTAAGAAGAAACAAAATAAAAACAAAAATCTTCAAAAGACAAAAACGACAGAAACCTAACCAAGTGACTAAAAATCTTAAAACCTCATTATCCTTCAACAATTCCAGATGAGGATAATTTTACAAAAAGAGTACCCAGAACCTATGTACTAAATTCATTAAGGTTCACCCATGCACTGTCAGTCTTGAAGGATCCCTTTTCCCCGCTCAAGATAGTAACATGATTGGATCTTTCCTCAAATGCACTAGAGAATATCTTCATGAAGTCATATCGATCGCAATATTGCGGTAGTAAAAATACTAGTAAAGTTAGAAGAAGAAACATATAATTCAGCACCAACTAGATTCTCTCTGGGCTTTTAATTCCATAGACTTCATGAAACAAAATCCGAACCAGGCAATCAAATCGCTCTGCCAAAGGTGTACTTTAAATCCTACCTCCTCAATCCACATGCTAGAGTTGCCTGCACTGGTTAACATTAAGGAGGACTGGCCATTACCTTCAAAGAATGCCGCATTTGGAAGTACTCACAATCATGCCTGTTCAAGAAATTACTATTGTCACCAGGAGCCAGAGAATTTTGGTGATTCTAACCTCATGATCTTCGATTTAGAGAATTTTACACCTTGCCCACCCCACTGCAATGGCTTTTTCAAATTCAACAATAGTAAAAAACGATATTTCGCATCACATGATGAAGGGGTTTCATGTATTATCTCGTTAAATGTTGGAGATCACTTTGTTCGACAATTAACCAATCGCCGACGATTCCAAAGCTTTTTATGGAAGATTTTTTTCAGTTGTATGGTATTTTATAGATCTAATGCAGAGAGGCATGAAAAAAACCGTCAATCGTACGTGCGAAGTTGATGCCTGATTACAAAACATTCTCCTAGGTCGTGCTTGGTCTTACGCCATGAATGCCTGCTATCGGTTGTATTTCGTCTCATCATGTTTTCATAAAGGAAATATCGTTAAAAATAGATCAACTTCCTCATATTATTCATCCAACCTTGTCTTCACAGCTGATAGTATTCGTAATATTGAAAATCAACTATCCCTTATAAGGATGTCGGACAATATTTTTTCAAAGATTCAGTTTACCCGGGAAATTTTTCCCCACTTCCCAACGAGACCACCTCCTATTGCTAATATCAACACATTTAAAATACACTATTTTTTATGATCTCAGATAGTACCTTCAAAATCGTAATTGATTATTTCAATGTATACTTCAGATGTTTTGAGTCCTTTGAGTTAACATATCGTGCAACACAAATACTTTATGATACCTTCAATCGAATCGATCCAAGAACGGGTGACTATTATAGCCATTAATACCTAGGCCTACCGACATTAATTCCACATATCTTTGGTTAAAAAGTATTCAATACCTATGAACATATTCGTGAATTCTTGTCCGTCGATGAATTACCATGGGAAGATCTTCATCATAGGTCTTTCGATTTTACCCGATCTCGATCATTTTTGAGAATGATTTTTCCATTTTTACTACTAATTACGACAAAGAACCTTAAATCATATTTCATCTCTAATCGAATTTGAAAAAATTCTACAACGTACCCTGTATTGACATTTCAAAGAAACTGGAACACAGTGCCATCCATATAGGTGCTTCTTGTACGAATGATAAAATCAAGCATGGAAGTCTTATTTCAAGAATTTCGTGACATTTTCACCTAGTCAGCATGAAGAAATGCTGTGAATCGATTCATCGATTGTTGTTCATGAAATTAAGACATACCTAGATGCTAAACTCGATGACAAGAGATTACGTTAGATACACATGAAAAGATGTCACTAATAAAATGCAGTTGAAAATTAGTCACAAGTTTTATTTAATCAATTCCTTTAAAATATTATCTCTAACATTATCTTCCTGTTAAAAATAAGAACAATAAAATTATGTATGTGATTTATAGACATAAATTTAGTCAACTAAAAGAAAATTATCCAACCCTTATATCGATCAAATTATTGACGATTGTGCCTAAATGGAATGTTTTTGTCTATGGATGGATTTTTCTCCCCACACAATCAATCAACATACTCCCTGGCAGATTTCAACCAAAACATCTTTCTATTTTTCCACTATAATTTTTTTAACGTAAAATTACCTTTGGACTTAAGAATGGCCCAAGGCGCCACTTTTTCAAAGGGCAATGTCTTATGCATTTCATGACATTAAACGCATTGTGCAACCCTACCTCACAGATTTTCTCCATTCCCCTTAAGAGCAGACTGCATTTATTTAATATACTATTTTTATACGATGGTAAAATAATATCTGCTTAACCCCACAACTATTTTTATAAAATTTGGATGATTGTTGGGATTTATTGTTTCAAAGGTGGGAATTTGCTGATCCATCGAAGGTTGAGGCGATATCATCAATTTCATTTCTCCTTCTACTTTGCACCAAAGTTTGCAGGAAAGGCACCACGTCGTATCTATTCCCAATTGCTGGTTAACGTAAATGTTTAACCAGGTTGTTGAAGCAAATATTCTTTCGGGATGAGAATGTTGATTGATCTTTTGATGCTTCTTTAAAGCCCGCCACCTACGTGCACCATACCATCCTCCCAATTATGGGTCAGGATTACTTTTTGTATCAAGTTTCATTCCGCTAACGGAATGTTCTAGTTCAAGAAGATGAATTTACAGGAGTACAAGATTAGACCATTTAGTTTAAATTTACATCCAATTTGAAATCAAATATTCACATGTGGAGAAACTACCTTTGGAAGTCAGTTTGCTTGTCCAATGTCATTATTACATATTTTTTTAATGAAATGAACAAGAATTTATGATTGTAAACTCCCGCGATGTATATCTTGAATAAAAAATTGCTAGGGGGAAAATACCCAACAGATTTTTATCTTATTGTGGTTTGACTTAACGAAAAATCCAAATCGTAAAATAAATCACTATATTTTCTCAAACTTATGTGTGACTTCCTGTTGACCAATATCGTGAATTGTAGTGGAACAAATCAATCTGGTATTTATCTCCTTGTTTCTTATTAGTACTATTGATCCTTGTATGTAGATATAATCATTTATATTCAGACTCAATATTTTCAGCCTAAACTTTCACAATCACAATGCACGAAAATTGCTTCTTAGTCTCAACAATATCATATTGTTGGTAACACACTATACCGTCATGGTGCAGATCGCTTATCTGTCTCACCCATGAAGAACCCTAAAAGGTTTTTAAATGATTGTGACTCTAGAGCATGTATGTCATATGTCCGGATATGCTATAGCTCAAAAAGATATTACACATGGCTATTTTTTGGCCATATTTATTTAAATATTGTATTTATGTGGTCTTAAACATAATTGTCAAATCTTTCGACTAAATATGCGTGCACCACTGCCTTTCACCCTATAATTGTTGCTGCATTCTTTGGAAAATGGGGCATTTAACATCATTACATGTAACCATCATCACCAAAAGGGTACATTATTTTAGCAAGAGATTATTTTTACCAATGGGCGGAGGCGATGCTTACATTTAAAGTATGAAAATCACATTGTTTCATGTTCAATCATGTGATTTCTCATTTCCGGGTACCCTATGATAATTACCCACCATGGGGCTTATTTTTGAAACGCCATGATGACTCCAGCTAATCGACCAACTTGGCATGCGCCATGAAAATTCTACGCCATATTATCCGTTATGTCCGGTTAAAGAAATTAATAAATTTTTATCACCATGACTTCAAACTAATCATTGGAATTCATAAATTGAATTGGCATGCACAAAAGCAGACAACACTTTGGGCATATCGTACCTCAAGAAAACATCGATGGTGTTTTACCCTTTTCAACCGGTTTACAATTTAGAAGTGGTATTACCGATCGAATGAGATACCGTCACTCAACTAGCCATAGAGTTACCACCAGCCACTTCCGAAGAGGAGAAACGTTTTTTGTACTGGCCCAATTAGATGAGAATCACCGCACCGCTCGCATTATAAGCAGACATCTGCGAAACTAATGAAAGCTCGCATGATGTTGAAGTGTTACACCTCATATTTTTTCGTGGCGACAATTTAGTTTTGCATATGATCAAGCTAACGATAAAAAGATAGGGGATGGAAATTCGAACCCATGTGGCATGGTCCTTATATTGTCAAGCGTAATAAAATTGCAAAGGGGCCTATGAATTGATTTATTTTGATGGGGTCTTTAGGAAAACCTAGAAATGGGATTTATCTCAAGAGATATTTCACTTTATTCTTTGTGTGGAGATATTTCGCGATATTGAAGTTATTTTCAGTCAAAAGCAGCAGATTAGAAATGTACCATAGTTTAAGTGTGCTTTTACCACTATTCCCTATTATCCGGATTACCTTTGATATTGCAGATTTCGACGTCTTTTTTCAAACATACATTGGTTTTGTTGATGGCACTTTGTCATATACATGGGAACATTTATTCCATAGCGTAAGTTATTTATTCACCCACCGATGAGTTAGTATCTATTCATGGTGTGTTTCGGTAAAAACGAACAATATTGCATAATATAGCATAGTTATTGAGTTATTGTTGTCCTAATCTCATTTCTTTTCGAATTCGCAGTTTGATCATTAGGTTATATTCTAGTCACCAATACACCAAATCGAAAGTGCAATTAGGAAACCTGGTGTTGTTAAGATTATTTTTGAAAGTTCGTTTTCTTGGAAAAGAATTCTGATTATATTGAGTATCAAATATATTCCAAGAAATTTAAACACATTAGTAGATGCAATAGCTTCTAGTGTTATAAACAGACATTTACACACACGTAGCCAGAAATCAACAATTCGATAACATGTTGGTCAAAGAATCGAAATAGTAGTATATCATAGCATAGAGTAGTGTTTCGAAAAATAGTACATCGTCCCCCATCATAGGTTGAAAATGCCTTAGGACTTGGAAAAAGTGATACAAAAAATGACATGAGTCTACACACCAATCATCCACTATCCGTGGTAATGATCATGATAATATACCACACCATGCCACCGTTTTAGAATCTCTCGAATGGTCTAGGAACCTAATGACATATCTCTCATAAGCGAAGTGGAATGTCATCTATGGTAGCTCGTGATGTCCAGTTAGTCGTCGAGATGGTGTTCTAAATCGTAAGGATCTTCATTGCCTAACTCGCGTGGTGGTGTCATGGTGTGCCGCATCCTTGCTCTCTCAGCGGGGCAGAGTGATCGGTCGACGAGACCCGCATTCCGCATTTGAAATTTTTGTTACCGCTGGACAATTTAAAAAACAAAACAAAATTAACTTAGAACATGTCAAAAATGGTTTCGATTCTAGGTTATCCCACCTAGGCCCTTGGGAGGAAGTGAAGGACCCGATCACTACCGTAATTCATCCCGGGTACAAGGAATTTTTCTATCACGAAGAGTTGGTGTTCTAACCAACGTACACGCTTTGTGAAATTTAACAATTTTATATACCCTTCATTAAGACGAAACAATATGCAACCCATCAAACCATATCCGAGGTTTCGTACTCTACCATTATCAACTAGCATATGTTTGTGGCTATAGATAACCCTGAAAAAGTAATCACGATCAATCCATATCCGGGTTATCCAATTTCCCCGTTCTTGCTCTAGTTAGTTGCTGCTTGATACGAGCGAACATCACCGTACCTCAATTGAATATGGTGCTCGTAACAATTCATCGCAATCCCATTTCGGTATCCGAAATATAGCAACATGTGTAAAGTTGCATCACACAACTCCGGTTACTAAGAATGTAACTATTTAACCCGGATGGATGATGGTTTTGACACGAACCATTTTTCTTTAGGGATTAGTTCATCATCGTAGAACTCTCATTTGTTAGCTACAAACCGGCCAATTCGGTTTCAGCCTCAAATAGAGAAAATGGTTCACCTCTTTAGACAAACGAGGTAAAGCATATGTCCCTCCAGCCACGATTTCATCCGGTTGCCTCTCCAATCACAAAACACCTCCGGTCTCCGTACATCCCATTTGTTTACCAACCAAGTGAGAACTACTTGGGCTCCTATGCCACTAATAGCCCAGAATTTGAATAACACACATGCTCTCAAACTTGTATTGTAGGTTGATCAATCATTGGCAGCTTCATCCACCTCTCGTGCTCCACATGTTCCCGCTAGACAAACATTGTAAATATCCCACAATGCACAAAATGAAAGATTATAATCATTTTAAAAAGAAAACTTTCTGGGTAAATTGAAGACAAATGTGTTTTCAAATTCTTCACTATGTTCCCCCGCACTTTACCAGAAATATGCATAGCTCCGCACCGGCCCGTACTGCAAGTATGGGACCACGACATTTTTCAAGAAATTTCAGGTCCGCAGTGCATTGTGGTTCAGCACTGCACTCGTGAGTGAATTTTTGAACCTATTTCTTCCCAAAATGAATTTGAAACCTAAATTAAGGAAATGAACAAGATGAAAAGCAAGGAAAAGAGAATGTGGATTACCCGGAGAGACGGTTTTCGATTTGAACGATCGGTTTGTCCGGAATCTTCTCTCGGAGCGTTTTTGCCAAAAAGCTCTCAAATTTTCACCAAATCAAATGGTAAAAATGAATTTGGAAAATCCTTTTTATAAGTTTTTTCTAATAAATAAAATTTAATTTTGTTTATTTTTCACTTTAAAGAGATGTTTTTTCAAAATATTTTTATTTTATTTAAAGCAGTACGTTTAATTTTTTGAGTTTTTTAAAGGTATCACCTGATTTTTCTGTGAAATGGTCATTTTTTACGAAGAGTATACTTTATCAAATTTTCTGTGCTCCTAAAATTTTTTTATGAAAAGAAATACTATGTGAGGTCCTCTTTTTATCCCTAAACTTTTCTAAATATGAAAGATTGCCAAGTACTTAACTATTCAAACTTGTTAAAGGAAATGAATAGTCAGCCTTTAGTATAATTTTACCCTTTTTTCAGACCGGAATGACTATTTACAAAAAAGGTATTGTTGATCTTAATCATGGCTTAACAGAGTTCTTCCGTATTGTTTTATCCTTTTTCAACAGAGACTAAATTACGAAAAAGTACACTCAACAAAGTTTTAAGTTTTTTCTTCGACTCCCTAAATTTAAACCCCCCTGGGCCCTATACCGGACTCGTTAAAATTTTCTATAAAGGACCTGTCCTTACAAATAGGAACGGACCACCTCTTCTTAGGTTCAATTTTAAATCTGTTGGAATCATCCGATGATGAGTTGTGTGCAGCCACATACTTAAGCTTGTCAAAAATAAAGAGGTACTCGCCGTAAATGGTGGGGAAAAGACAGAAATGAATTCATTTGTTACAATTTGATTTAAAAATAGGATACCACTCTTGAACAAGACACTTTTATCACACTTACTCGGCTTGGAAAACTTTTTCCTATTAGTTAATCAAACCACATTGAAGGTCTTTGTGCTGATTTCTAGGTATTAGCTTAAGGAACTATTACCAAACCATCCGTAGTGTCGTTATGTGTCAAGCCATGCGCTAAAAAACACACCTTCACAAACATTTGTCTCCATTCACTGCTGACCATCCCCTGCCATGGTCAAATGCAGAAATCGCTTGGGTGGTTGGTTTTCGTGGACATCCCTCTCTGTGGCTTGTGCCCGAGGCAGACAAAGAAGATTAGCTTACACGAACATACAAAGATGGCACATGAGCATGTCTATATTATTTAAAATGACTTGAAGAATACAATAGAGAATTACCCTTGACAATGCCTTTAGAATCCTTGGGAGAGCGCGGCGCAGCAAAGCAAGAGTCCTTCTTCACCGGCTCCAAATCTGAGTCCGGTAACCGCTCAAAGCACCCGTAATTTCTAATATAACAAGTATTCTATCAATTAAACTAATAATGAACATCTAGATTATACATATCCGAGCTATTCACGGCATTAAGCAAAATATTGAAACAACAATATAACATTAAGCATCGAATGGAAAAAAAGAACATAGTTCTATTGATTTTGAAATAAGGAGGATTACAACCATCGGTTGTACCAAGCCCCCTCTCGCCTCCAATCTCTTCATCAAGTGAAGAAGTTCAAGCCAACAAGCTCTAGGAGCTTTGACTCTTTGGCCTTCACAATGTCACACTATTCTCTATTCCACAAGTATACAAGAAACTCTCGAGTTCCTTCGATCGTCAATTAAGAGCCTTCGCCCTCCTTCTTATAGGAGAGGGAGAAGGCTATTGTTACCCTTTCTTCCACTAGTTTAAAATGGGAAAGGCTTAGATGTTTCCTTGATCTCCATGTTGCCTCTTGGAGTTCACTTTTCTATGGCAATGACCAATAATGAAATGGTGCTTTCTGGTGCCTTTTGTGCATTGACTCCTTTGTGAGGAAAGCACCGAGGCATCCTACATCACCAACACGAAACAAGAAACCAAAATCGATTTTGTTATGATTTGAGACAAGGAAGAGTAAATGGGAATGTCGACGACAAATAATTTCTCGGCATAATGAACGGTTTGCTACAATGGTGATAAAGAGATGTCGAGATTCCGCTGAACAATAGAACAATAAAATACAATTAGCACTCATGTTGAACACCAAAGAGTGTGTTAGGATTTTACCGGCAGAACACCGGGAATGAAGGCTAACACTACAGATGGTAGGTTTGCCAATCGCGAAAGAGTCAAAGTTCTGGCCGTTCAAGAATTCTTGTCACCAAATCGACCTTTTTGAAAATGTACTGTAGGTAATATCCATTTTTTCCAAATTTTTCTCGTCTCGATTAAAGTTTAACGAGTCCGTACGAGTAAACTCGATGAATTTTTTCATGTTTAGAGAGTCTAAAAAAATGTCGTGAAAGACAACTCGTGCCCCATCTAATTAAGTTTAACGAGTCCATACGAGTAAACCTTGAATTTTTCATGTTTAGAGAGTCCGAAAATGTCGTGAAAGACAACTCGTGCCCCCATCCGATTAGGTTTAACGCAGTCCAAGGGAGCAAACCCGTTGAATTTTTTCATGTTTAGAGAGAGTCCGAAAAATGTCGTAAAAGACGGTGCTCCATTGGGGCACTTGTCATGTCTTGATGACCGGGCACCGCAAAGGCAATACTTAAGCTCGGAAATAGTTCATTTTCCGAGAAGTTAGTCCATCGAATCCGGAAAAGTGAGAAATCTATGTTCAATGGACGTTCACTCTATTTTTAAGAGCACGGTCGACGAAGCAAACTCAATATTCTCGTAAAATTTTAACGAGTCCAACAAAGAAAACTCGTACCTCCGTGAATTCGTAACGAGTCACGTTAGTAGAAAATCGATTTTACTTTTTTCTCTGTTTAAAAGAGCTTTCGGAAGAGGAAAAGAATGGCTCCTTGTTCTTTGTCTCAATAGTTTAACGAGCCTGGCAAAACGTGACTCGGGATTTTTTCGTTTTAAGGAGCTTAGAAAAAGATTCCCAAGAAGAATGCTCGGCATTCTCCATAGTTTTAACGAGCTCGAAGAAGAAAAACTCGAGTTTTCTGATTAACGAGCAAGTACCAAAAATAATGTCGATGTCAACTTTCGAAAAGTTTAACGAGTCCGAAGAAGAGAACCTCGGTAGGTTTTTCGTATTAACGAGCAAGAAAAATACCATAAAAGAATGGCTCAATAAAACATATGTCCGTCATAAATCTTGATCCCTTATTAGAACTACCAGACCAAACCCTAGAGCCGCGTACATGTGTGTAATGCACAGAAATCATGACCTCGCCGACCGACCAGAGAGCCGTTGCCCCGTAATTTGCTATAAGAAGGTCAAAAGACTTTCATTTTCAATCGTTTTGAGGCCGTGAAGAAGCTCCGGGAGGAAAGGGGTGAAAACTTCAGCTCACGTACGCTCAATCCGGGCAATAGTTTTCATTCCGCTAGATCCGTAAAAGCTGTAGAACCTCTTGTTATCATTTAATTGTCAATTTTTTAGTTTTTGATGGTTCAAAATTAGGAAATTCTTGAGGCTCCCAGAAAAATATTTGCGCCTAACACGTGTCGTATAATAACATCCGCGTTAAACGTACAACCCGTGAGGGAATTACGCGTTAGAATCGCCTCCGTTTTGTATTATCTCCCGCGTTAGGCGCAACATGCTTTTAAATAACTTAAATTTTTTCCATTTTTGGCGGGTCTGCAAATTTTAATCGGTTGAAATGTTTCATTTGGCAGTGTTCAGCCGTTAATCATGACCATTCCAAGTAGAGAGAGAGCATGAGCGGGAAGAACGAGAGATGGTGACGATGCGGCAAGTTTAATGGTTTCTCCTGAGGTGTGGACTGTTATGCATGCCCGTTTAGAATCGATGAGGGGTCAAGAGGACCTCCTGGTGGTGGCTGATCCACGCGATCGCAATTCGGCATCATGTCTTTCGGATTGGTGGCAACGCAGCTCGCCATAGAAAAAGATGATGTCAGCTTTTTGACCTATTGTTGCTGTCGTGGCGAGGCTCAACGGACGGGGTCTATAGCACGACCTCGTCTCCATCATCGACGGATTCATGCGCATCGCACACGGGCACCCGTGTCGGTGAGTAACTAGCGCTCATTGCATGGTGACCGTGAGACCTTGCATTCTATTTTATGGACGATTGCCTGCTATGTGCCAAGAGTCACCATGTGTTGCCTGGCGGCTCGTATGCTTTTAGCCTTGGATTGTATGCAGCCTCGTTTCGACCCGGTGTGATGTAGGCGTCCGCCTTCGTCCCAGCGGGGCAGCTATCAGCATGCAAGACCCGTACCAAAGATGGCATGGCACAACGATTGTTTCTTTCACATCGGGGAGCGTACACCACCGATGAGGCCCGTGATCCCGCGCGTCATCGTCCACGTGAGCCGAGGTGTCGCGCGCTTGCTCACGGATCGGAGAGGGTCCCGTCCGTCACTGTTTTGATGAGGACGTGATTAGCTGCACCCTCGCATCATCATGACCGAGGATTATCTCCATGCAGTGACAAACTTCACAAAGCATCCCGAGCCAGTCTTTGCCCCCTGGCACCCGCGGGGGCCCGTTGCAAGAAAATGATCAAGCACGCAAAGAAGTTTTTGTTTTTTAGCTTCTGAACAAGTTTATGTAAAAAAAAAACTTTTTTAGAAAGGGGTGAAAATTTAGCTTTGACATGAAACTTTTGCTTGCTTGACATGATTTACAATTGCCCATCCGGCACTGGGCCCCCACTATGCACGGCGAGACACACACACACATGACCAGAGAGGATGGCCGGCAACGACGATGACACCCAAATTTTACATGAAATCCGTGAACTGGAGGGTCCGAGCATGGGTATACCGCCGCTCTCGCGGGAGGTTCCGCTTCGGTCACAGCTGCATACCAGGGTGCCGTGAGAGATATCTCGGTTCTCCGAGGAGGAGGCTAGAGCATGGCGCTATTATGAGCATCACGTTTAGTCAGGAGTAGATGTATTATGTTGTGCATGGCTTGAAAGTTTTCAAATTTTGTAAAACACCCCAAGTTTTGGGAGATTTTCTTTTGATGTTTTCTCACAGTACTCGACACAATATATATCTATATATATATATATATATTTTTTGGTGATTTTGTGTTTTTTAAATTTTTACATTTTTCAGATGTGATAAAATATATGTACTCAATATAAACTTTACAATAAATGTAACACCAATCTAACACATAATTTTCCAAAGAACTGCCCAATGCATTAAATTTAAATACGTTCAAATGTGATTGTTTGAAATTGACGTTCTAAAAATCACACCAGAAAAATAACGTAACAACATTGGTGGTGGCTAGGGAGCACGGGTAATGACGTCAGCTGCATAATGTGATGAGTTTGGAATCTAACCCATTTCACTAAATCCTGTGAGATGTCACGGATGTGTCGCTTCCGTGAGGAGTTGGATCATCGACATGTACTTCGCTGTTACTGTTATGGCGTTACCTGAAAGAAGATCTCCAACCAAGAAGCAATCAATTATGGTAGATAAACCCAAGCTGTACCGTCAAGCAATGTGTTCAGAAGATTTACTCAGCACCGTTTGCATACCCGGGTATATGATAATGAATGTGATGACATCTTGTATGTAAAATAAGATTACATGATAAAACACTTTAAACCAAACAACAATCTGCATATAAAAATAAAATAGGCAAAACTTATATACACAAAATTACAAAGCATATGCCTAGTGTGAAATCAGCAAAATACTTTTCGTATAGAGCCTGCTATACCTCGAGGGAATTTCATTGCTACTCTATAATTGCCAGAAGCTCTTTTTGAGAGGGCTTTATAACGAGACAAGGACCAAGCCACAATGGTTGGAGTGTTCCCGCCCCAAAGAGGTCGTGTTTTTACCTACAAAGTGAAAACAAGACCGCCTTGGAAAGAACGAGGCTTGACAGACTTGTCATTGAGTTTTAACCTTGCCACTGTGAGCTGAAAAGCAGGTAGCATCTCGACGAGTTTCGTTCAATGATCGAGCGTAGCAAGTCGCTTCTTCGTGTGCGTGTGCTGGGGGAGGAGTTCAACCGCTAGTTTAAGCGATGTGATTTCACACTCAATGGGAAGCATCGCTCTGTGCCGAAACCGAAGTCGGGAAAGGTGATATTTGAAAAGCACGATCAACATTTATGGATACTTGTCCTTACCGAGATACTGCATTGACAGTTTTGAAAGATTACCCATGTTCCTTCGAATCGATAGTGGAGCTACCGGGGGATAATATGAGGAACTATCTCAAAGTTGGTCAAAAGATGACTTCAGCTTATCGCTCCAACCAATCGTTGGGCACATGGTGGAACTTCTCAAGGTCGTTCTTCTAATGATTCCCCAACAGCCTCTATCCGTAGCGTACTTATTGAGGAGATCCTTAGAGAATCACAGGGAGAGAGTGGTCGTACTCGTGGTCGAACCATATCAAGGAGGGTTCGTATGCGGTCGGATGGCTTGGTAAGCCAACTCAACCGGTGAAAGCGGCATCTGATCTCCAGGAATCATTATCTGCTGTCGTGATGATCCATGGGTCGAGAGAGCCATTCGAAGAGGTGGATATCATTGCAACCGTCAGAAAGCTTGGGATTCATGTGTATGGGGAGAGTGAAAACAACCCGTATGGAAGATGCCTTAAGACCGGGTACCGATACTGACGTAAGAGCGGTGGACACCTCCCTATTAGTGGTTGCAGCGCTTGGTAAAGTGGAACAACTGTGGGCAAAGGACAGTCGTCGACTGCGGACTATTTCCATCCACATTTTAAAATACAATGAGTCGAAGACCAAAATATTAATGGCGGGCGGTCATAGCACATGACCAATCGCGACTTGTTAACAGATTATAGTTTTCAGATGACGCTCACGACTTCAACGTCCACGGCGATCGTTTTTTCTCACTTAGAGTGACAAGCTAGCAAGGTATCTCTTTAGGAGAAAGTGTGGCCATCAAAAGTCAGAGTAACTTGGCGAAGTGTGGTTAGAGTAGGAGAACCTAACCAGCCAGCAAGCTTGTGACACAACGCAGTGGAAGTACCTTCATCTATGACAAAGCAGGATGGATGTATATCTCTTCGACAACTCGCACCGAGTCGCGCAGTTGATGCGAGAGGCGAGGTTTAGCTTTTTCTGCCATCAAAGACTGCTAGCATGGAATCCTCGGGGACTCATTCCACCAATGGCCGAAAGCAAGGCTTTCTTTGTGTCGGGATAAAGCTTGTAATACTAAGTGCGTACATAGCTAATGGTGCCTGCGCCAAATCTTCTACAATATTGTAGTTTTGGGCTGCACGGCGCAGGCATTATGAGTCGTGCGTCGAAGTGTCCCTTTGGGGACGAATACGGCGTTCAACAATAGGCCTTTCGATGTAAATCGTTGGGCGGCGTTAATGCCTAGTTCCCGTTCCCGAGCATCTATGGTGGGGAGTTCCATAAAGCTTCGGCGCGAGCCTACAACAATACTCTTGATAAACATAAATGGTGGATGGATCCTTCGCCGGAAGGACACGAACCACCATTGCCCGTTGAGATGGGTTGTATGTGATTTTTCAAACCACATGTTGATGTTGTCGCCGTTGATTGTGGTGTTGACGCAACACCCGCAGTGTTCTCCCCGTAATGTCGAGTTAGCAACAAACGTATTCTCGCAACTCAAGGTGACATTTGTGTTTGTTGTCCTCCGCACATATTTTACAAGGAAATTTCATGGGTTTATCCTTTCCTTTGCTGTTATTTTTTAGCAAGATCCTTTCTGATTAGTTATTCTGATTATCGTACTACCTTCCAAAGGTGCGATGCTTTCTTATTCTTCTTATTTTTCCGCTAGGTTCTGTGAGGTTTGGCAACTTAATTTACCTCGCTATAAGGGGAGAGGAGCCGCCTGATGGAGCAAACGGCGAGGATGCGCCTGGAGGTTTGCCCGAGATCGAGCTGGTGGCTACACCCGCAGATCGTTCAACCGGAGACCACGGCATGAGCTCCGGTTTTCCGAGAAGCTGAGGCCTAAACAGCATGGGGAAGAAGACTTAAAGCGGCTTTGATTGGGAACAGACGTCCAAAGTCAGTACGATGAATACATTGATCTTCCGTCACCGCACCGTAAAAGGCCAATGTCTTTATAGATATGGGGTAAAAGAGACCAAACCAATTAAGCAAGAGATGGTCCGGTATTAAGGACAAGCCTCTCCCCACATCTCCATTCATGAATATGGCCTGAGATGTGGGTGGCGTGTTCGGGTACAAGGATGTTAACACCTGTTTTTTCCACTCTAATTGGTAGTTAATTTCTTTAAGAACTCGTCGCTAAAGCGTCAAACGTATTGATGGTGGCACGGGTGTCTCAATGCACCACTTGCCGTTACCGTGTAAGGGTGCGGGAAATGAAATGGTTTCGACATCATCATTCACTGCGAACTGATATGGGACCACAAAAAATGGAAGGCAGGATGTGCGGCGGGGTCGTCCCCATGCTTCTCGTCGAAATCAGACATACTGAAGGAATATTATGCGGTATTGGGAGACCAAAGCAGTTATGTTGATGCGGGGACCGTCTGCCGCCATATTGCAGTGTCCAAAGCTTGCCAAGAAAGGCCACCATCGGCTCCTAGTTCAACCGCGTATGGGTCGACTACGGACCATAGGGTCCCCCATCCATGTGGGGTTACCGTAAGGGTAAGTGGGACTCGACAAAACCTCCTGCAGGTGGAGGAGTAGGAACATACGGTTGTTGTCCATAGGTATGAGTGTATTGAGGTGCAATGGTTGGTTGCCTCCTAAAACAGAAAAGTGCTTCTCCCCACCTGCATTTGTTGGGTTGGTTAGTCCAAATGGATGCAATAGAGTTTCGGAGGCATACTAGTATTTTACATTTTGGCAACCAAGATAGATCTCACACCTATGTCAGAACCACTTAAGGGTAGGCCGACAGTTGGTTGTCCTATTTTTTCCAAGGACACAGGAAGAGAAATATTCCCTGCCACCGTGTACCGACACTGCTTCGGTGTAGTGCTGTGTTTGAATCAACAAGAGGGTTCCAACCGAAAGGTTACTAAAGGGCATCGAAGCAGTCGTGTTTTGGGAGAGCTACCGTGGTCCCCAACGTGATCACGGTAGGAGCAGGCCGCGGTTCGGTAAACTAATGGTCAGTCAGGGAAGGACTCATAGGGTTGGGGGTATATATGTTGACCATCGGGCTACCCGCAATGACACAGAACCCATCTACCTTGCTGGGAGGAAGGATGGCGAACCGTAATGCTGCTATTGGTATCGACCCTGCGGATACCGGGAGAAATAGATACAAAGAAGCACATATTCCGGCGTGTGGACCGGATTATCACCGGTCCTAACATCGTTGAGCGATGGTTTTAATTAGGTAGAACGCTTCATGAAAGGGTCTCTCCGAGAGTTCGCCCATATGGCCCGTGGTGGAACCATTAACAAAGGACAATCGTTTCTTCCGTAGAAGGCTCGTGTTCACCAAGGTTCAATTCTTCTCTAGAGGAGAGGAGGTAGACCTGCTGTCAGCGAGACAGTACTTGCACATGGCTGTGGATGCCATTGCGGATCAAGTTTAATTTTTTAACAAATTTTATTAAAATGTGACATATTGGTAGTCTCAAGACAGAACGATACACACTTATCAGAAAAGAAAAGACTTCAAAATCATTCAGTTAAACAAGATAGGTGCCTGTCTTGAAAATACCATCACCGGTGATGAAATCTTACTCACAATAGCATACACAGAGAGGGTTGGTTTGGGGTGCACATAATTATTGCCATTTCCAGAGTCAGCTTCTCGAACCCCGCATTTGCTGTGTGTTAATTTCGGGCAACACGAGTACCCTCTCAGCGACCCAATATTTATAGGTCCGGCTCGCTCGTTGTGTACTGTGACGAAATTTCCGTCCCTACCACTCGAAAGTTCTTAAAAGTGCGTGTCACTAAGGACACCAAATCACGATATCACTGTGGGGCTCACCGTCACGATCAACAAGCATATAAGGCATACCCAGATCCCTCGATCTATTTCGATATCCCCCGACGGGAACCCCAACATAGAACAGACCTGTCAGGATGGCCGACATGGCTACCTAGTGCACCCAAGTGTTGTCTCGTTACCGAGCTCCTGTGAAAGGAACGGCTCAATAATGAGTGCGAGGATTTCACCTGGCAATGACTCTAGTTTTCAGTTTTTCTGAGATCTTGGGTAGTCACTTTCCTAACTTCCGTGATCCTAGCATGAACTACCGTTTGTGTGAGTTTGAAAAGAGTTATTAGATTGATTTGTCATCGTTGTTTTTTAGTGTACTTTGTTATTAGTCTTATGGAGGGGAATGGACGATGAAGACAGTGAGACCACCAATAAACCATGCAAAACATGCTCTAACTATTAACTTCAATGAAGAGTGTTTCTACAAGGAGAGGTTTCGTTATCAATCATCCATGCACCAACATGTAACAACACAACTCAACTTTCAAGATTTAGACTTATCTACCTCTTTAACACCGAACTAAACTTTTAATAAACTCAACTAAATGTTAAAAACAAATTTTCTTTAAAAATTAAATGTTTTCAAAATAATTAACCAAAATAAGAGAAACAAATAATCAATGTCACCACAAAGAAAGCACGAAAGATCTGGCTCTGTGAAAGGCACTGTGAAGCAAGAAACTCTCTACACACTAAAACACAGCCACAAAGAGTGAACAAAATGTGCTCGCTCGTAACGTCGTTCGTGACATACAGCGTTACACGCACTCGTACGGTTCAGAACGTTATAACGCATTGATGAACCGTACAGGTCGCGTTAACCATGCGGTGCTGCTCAATGGCCGTACGAGAATGTGATTGAACTCTCGCAAGCATTTGGTATACCCATCGGGTATCAAAATGGCTTCTGGAAGGATATTGAACAAGAGGGAGAGAAGAAATGAAGGGAAAAATAGTCCTAAAACTATGGGGACACCTTAAATGAGTCGCCAATTCTGCTATAGCAACCGCTTGGGTGGTTGGTTTTTCATATACTTTCTCAGTGCTTTTATGTCTTATATATAAAAGAAGATTAATATAGCTGCTCACAAAGATACATGAGTGTTGGAACCATATTAGCTTGAAATGAATTGAAGGAATACAACAGAGAATTACCCCTTGACAACTTTAGAATCCTTTTAGAGAGCGCTACGCAAAGAAAGTGAAGAGTCCCTTCTTCACCCGCCTTCCAAAACCGAGTCCGCAACTCACCAAAGCACCGTAATTTCTTAATATAACAAGTATTCTATCAATCAAACCAATAATAAACATCTAGATTATACACATCTGAGCCATTCATATCATACTAAGCAAATATTGAAACAACAATATAACATTAAGTATCGAATGGACAAAACGAACATAGTTCTATTGATTTTGAAAGAAGGAGGATTACAACCATCGGTTGTACCAAGCCCTCCTCAGTCTCCCAATCTCTCTTCTCTATCAAGTGAAGAATTCCAAGCCAACAAGCTCTCTAGGAGCCTCTTTGACTCTTGGCCTTCACAATGTCACACTATTCTCTATTCCACAACTATACAAGAACCTTGAGCAATCCTTCGACCTTCAATTAAGAGCCTTCAGCTCCTTCTTATAGGAGAGGGAGAAGGCCATTGTTGCCCTTCTCTTTCCACTAGTTTGGAATGGAAAAGGCTTAGATGTTTCCTTGATCTCCATGCTTTTTCCTCTCTTGGAGTTCAATCTTCTATGGCAATGACCAATAATGAACTGGTGCTTCTGCAGTTTCCTTTGTGCACTGACTCCTTCGTGAGGGAAAGTCGGAGATTCAAATCTTTCTCCGCGCTCTTTTCCCAATTCAAACTTAAAACACGGGTAACGCGACCATCCAGTGTAAACAGAGTGTTGCCCTAGCCACTAACGCGGCCAATACATTTCTCTCCTGCGTTATAACGCTCTTGTTCTGTTCTATATATGCGTTACCCTGGCAGAAACAGGTTTAATTTAGGTCTTTGTACTTCTTCCATATTTGTCTTCCCCTCTGAGCTGATGAGGAGGTATTTTGACCTGTAACAGATGCCCCCTAAAGTGTGAGGTCAGAGACAAAGACGATGGCCGAAATACTTTATAATTTGTAGAGATAGAGAGAGATTGAAAGACTGAGGAAAACCTGAAACAACAACATATGTCAGAAAATATAGTATTTGCCTAGAGTCGGGCATGTCCCATGCTTAGTAGCTTAAACAACATGATTTCTCTAGAATAGAGATATGAAGAATCTGTCCACCAATAGGCACAATGTAGAAGTGTCTGTCATAACAGGATCAGGCTGAAGAAGCTGTCTCCATAAACAATATCGTAGCTTGGGGAAGGGAACACAACTTTAATGGTGTAGCCTTTTGCCCCAAGGTCTTGACCACCGATTCACTTAAACTGCATATTTCTCAACATGTGAATGAGGGAGTTGTCGTCGAACATGTGAGAAATCGTCTGATTACCAGTCAATAATGAAAACTATTAACAGACACGAAGGTGGCCACCGATAATGATGATGGTCCCTAAGATGCCCAGTACAATCTAGCGATTGTGAATAAAGGGAGTTGAAGTCGAACACTCGTAGAATCATTCGACCAAGAGCCAATGATGAAGACCCTTGATCAAACACAAGACTACCTGCCACTGATGTCTGCAAGTATCTGGGTACTGATGGGTTTCTGGATCAACTTCCTAGATAAGGTGTTGAAGTCGATAGGAAGTGATCTGTTGAAAGGTAGGCACTAAGGCGTCCTACATCAGTCAACACGAAATGGAAACCAACTGATTTTGTTTATGATTTGAGATAAGGAAGAGTAAATGGGAACGTCAGACGACAAATAATTTCTGGCATAATGAACGGTTTGGTTGATAACAAGAGCAGTAGATAGCGAGATCTGCTTGAACAATAGAAGGCACTCTAGCAGGGTACTAGGCAGCTGAAGCGTGTTGAACACCAAAGAGTGTGTTAGGATTTTTCCGGTGCAGGGACACTGGGAAATGAAGGCTAATACTCATAGATGGTAGGGTTCGGCTAACTGCGAAAGAGTTTTCTGGGAAGTGCCATGTTCAAGAATTTTGCTGCCAAATCGACCTTTTTTAAAAATGTAACAGAGGTAGTATCCATTTTGTCCAAATTTTTCCCCGTCTGATTAAGTTTAACGAGTCCAGACGAGTAAACTCGGTGAATTTTTCATGTTTAAAGAGTCTGAAAAATGTCAGGAAAGACAACTCTGTGCCCCATATGATTAGATTTAACGAGTCCAGATGAGCAAAATCGGTGAATTTTTCATGTTTAGAGAGTCTGAAAAATGTCATAAAAGACAACTCCATGTCCTGTCTGATTAGGTTTAACGAGTCCAGACGAGAAAACTCGGTGAATTTTTCATGTTTAGGGAGTTTGAAAAATGTCGTAAAAGACGGCTCCATTGGGGTACCTTTGTCATGTCTTGATAACCGGGCACGGCAAAGGGGTAATAGTAAGCCCGAAACAGTTCATTTTCCGTTAGTTAGTCCATCGAATCCGGAAAAGTGAGAAATATATGTTCAATGGACGTCTACCTCATTTTGTTATGAGTACGAGGAGACGAAGTAAACTCAATATTCTTTGTGAAATTTTAACGAGTCCAACAAAGAAAACTCGGTACCTACGTGAAATTTTAACGAGTCACGCGGAGAAAACTCGATATACTTTTTCTGTTTAAAGAGCTTTGAAAAAGAGGAAAAGAATGGCTCCTTGTTCTTTGTCTCAATAGTTTAACGAGTCTGACAAAGGTGACTCGGGATTTTTTCGGTTTTATGAGCGAGAAAAAGATTCCTAAAAAGAATGCTCAGTACTTCTCCATAGTTTTAATGAGTCTGAAGAAGAAAACTCTAGGTTTTTCGGATTAACGAGCAAGAAAAGACCAAAAAAGAACGCTCGATGCCGACTTCGTATAAGTTTAACGAGCCCGAAGAAGAGAACTCGAGGTTTTTCGGATTAACGAGCAAGAAAAGACCAAAAAAGAATGCTCGATAAAACATGAGTATGTCTGCACATAAATCTTGATCCCTTATTAGAATCATCAGTACCAAATCTCGAGAGTTGCGACATGTGTACAACGAGGAATCACGACTTTGCCGACTGACTAAAGAGAGTCATGCCCCAGAATTTGCTATAAGAAGGTCAGAAGACATTCATTTTCACTATTTTGAGTGCTGTGAAGAAGCTCTGGAATGGAAAAGGGGTGAAAATTTCAGCTGACGATTACGGTCAATCCGAGCAACAGTCTTCTATTCCGCGAGATCCAGGTAAGAGCTAGAACCTCCTGTTATAATTTAATTGCCAATTTTTTAGTTTTTGCTGGTTCAAAATTAGGAAATTTTGAGGCCCTAGAAAAATATTTGCGCCTAACGCGGGTCAGGAGTACAACAGCCGCGTTAAACGCATAACCCGTGAGGAAAGTACACGTTAGAACGCTCTGTTTTGTATTATCTCCCGCGTTAGGCGCAACATGCTTTCTAACAATTCAATTTTTCCATTTTTGAAGTGGTCCAGGCAAATTTTAATCGGTTGGAAATGTTTCATTTGCAGGTGTTCAGCTGTTAATCATGAGTATCTGGCGAGAGAGAGAGCATGAGCGGGAAGAACGAGAGATGGTGACGGATGTGGCAAGTTTAATGGCTCTCCGGAGGTGCGGATTGCTTAAGTATGCCCGTTTAGAACTGATGAGGGGTCAAGAGGACCTCCTGAGGTGGCTGATCCAGCAGTGGGACGAACGACATCATGTCTTTCGGATTGGTGGCAACGAGCTCGCCATCGAAAAAGATGATGTTTACTTTTTGACCGGCTTGTCATGTCGTGGGGCGAGGCCCAATTTGACAGGGTCCAGAGCTGACCCTCGTTCCACTACTGATTTGATCCAAGCGCACTGCATACGTGGCACCCAGGCCGTGAGTAACCGGATACCTATTGCACAGGTGACTTTGAGACCCTTGCGGTCTATTATATGGATGATTGTTCGCTTGGCAGGCGCCAAGAGTCAGCATGTGGCTACCAAGGCCCAGATGCTCCTAGCCTTGGATTGTATGCAGCCTCAGGTTTTCGACTGGTGTGACGGTGTAGTCCGTCGGGTCCGAGCAGAGCTTACTGCATGCAAGACCCATACTCAAAGAGAATTTGGGTACGGAACACTGATTGTTTCTTTCATACTGGAGCGGATACCACTGATGAGGCCCAGGATCCCAACAACGCCATTGGGTCCACGCGAGCCGAGGCAGGCTCGGTGGGCCATTTTGCTTCCACGGACTGGAGAGGGTCCCGTCCGTCATTGTTTCGATGAGGGATTTTTTGATTGGCTGGACTCTTAGATCATCATGATTGAGGATTATCCCTATGCAGGGATGAACTTCACAGGCGATCCCGAGCTAGTCCTGCCCCCTGGCACCCAGTGGGGGCCCGATGGTAAGAAAAAATGATCAGTTGTTTTCAAAGAAGTTTTTGTTTTTTAGCTTTTGAATGTTTATGTAAAAAAATTTTGTTTTAGAAAGGGGTGAAAATTTAGTTTTGACATGAAACTTTTGCTTGCTTGACACAGATGTGGCACCTGTCCATCCAGCTGGGGCCCCTCGCTATGCACGGCGAGGATTGCAGCTACCCAGGGCTGGCGCACCTGTAGAGGATGCAGAAGCCGGCGACGACGATGATACCCAAATTTTGCATGAACTCTCCAGGAATCTGGAGGGTCTGAGCATGGGTATACCGCCGCTTCCTATGCGGGAGGTTCCAGTTCGTCTGCAGCGGCATACTGTGGGTGTGCCGGAGAGATACCTGGTTCCTCTGAGGAGGATAGCTAGAGCAGTTGTATGCTATTATGAGCATCAGGCTTAGCTGGTGGAGTAGATGTATTAGTGTCAGAGCATGGCTTAGTGTAGCCAAATTTTGTAAAACACCCCAAGTTTTGGGAGATTTTTTCTTTTTTATGTTTGCTGTGTATTGGACATGACATATGCATATATATATATATTTTTGGTGATTTTGTGTTTTTAAATTTTTATGCATTTTTTGATGTGATAAAAATATATGTACTCATGAGTAAATCTTTTACAATAAATGTGACAAATGCCAATCTAACACATAATTTGCCAAAGAATCAGCTAATGCATTAAATTCCCTAGGAACATGCTCAAATGTGATTGTTTGAAATTGACGTTCTAAAAGTCGCACTCGTAAAAAATAACGTAACAACACAGGGTGGCGGACACGGTAATGATTGTTTAACTACATAATGATGAGTTGGGAATCTAACCTGACCACTAAATCGGAGATGTCACGAGATGCCGCTTCCGTGAGGAGTTGGATCACTGACATGTACTCGGCCACATTGTTGGTGGCGTTACCCAGGAAGATCCCCTCGGAACCAAGAAGGTCCGACTCAGGCGTATAGAGAACCCAAGCAGCTGAAGCAATGTGTCTAGTGTGACGACTAGCACCGTCTGCATACCCGACGTATGATAACGAATGTGATGACATCTGTGCGAAAGAAAAATATTACATGAGAAAAACACCTTAAACCAAACAAATAATCCAGAAGCATCAAAATAAAAATAGGCAAAACTTATATACATAAAATTACAAAGCATATGCCTAGTGTGAAACTAGGCAAAATACTTCTTCAGATAGAGCCCGTTGCGGGGCTCCTCGAGTGGAATTCCATTACAGTCCTGTAGTTCGTAAGCTCCTTTTGAGAGGGCTTTAGTAACGATGTAAAGACCGAGCCATAAAGGTTGGAGTGTTCCTGCCCCCAAGAGGTCGTGTTTTTTATCATAAAGTAGAACAAGATCGCCCTCTTGGAAAGAACGAGGCTTGACAGATTTGTCGTATTGAGCTTTAACTCGGCGCTGGTGAGCTTCGAGTGCTAGTGTAGCATCTCGAAGAGTTTCATCCAAATGATCGAGCGAGAGCAAGCGCTCTTCTGTGGCGGTGGTGCCAGGCAGGAGTTCAATGGCAAGTTTGAGTGATGGGATTTCGCACTCGATTGGAAGTACTGCCTCCAGGCCGAAAGCAAGTTGGAAAGGTGTGATATTTGAAAAGCAATACGGAATATTTTCCATGATACCTGTCTTGACCAAGATATCAATGAGTAGCGTCTTGGAAATATTACCCATGTTCCCTTCCGAATCGATAGTGTGGACAGTCGTATAAGAGGAGGGAACGATCTCAGGTTGGTCAAAAGACGGGATTTCAGTTTTTATCGCCTCCGAATCAATCGTCGAAGCGCGATGGTGGAACTCTCCCCAAGGTCGTTCTTCTAATGACATGATCTCTCGAATAGCTTCGTCTGTAGGCCAGACTTCATTGAGGAGATCCTTAGAGAGAGTTTTTATGGGGAGAGGGTTATACCTGTGGTCGAAACCATATCAGTGGAGGGTTCAGATGCGGTTTGGATGGCTTGGTAAGCCAACTCAACCGGTGAAAGTGGCATCTGATCTCCATAGGAATCAATATTTGAAGGTGCCAGGATGATCCATGGGTCGATAGAGCCATCCGAAGAGGTGGATATCATTGCGACCGTGTTTGGGATCTGCGGCGGCGGTAGAGGAAAACAACCCAGTAGGGAAGATGCCTTCAGAAGACCGGTACTGATACTGACGTAAGAGTCAGGGACACCTCCTATTAGGGGTACAAAGCTACTTGGTAAAGTGGAATAATCAGGGGTGCAGAAGGATAGCTGGTCGACCGTGACTATTTTCCCATCCAATGGAAATAGGATGAGTCGGAAGACCGAAGACACGATGGCGGTCATAGCATAAGACCAACTGCGACCGAGCAATAGATTATAGTTGAGATGACGCTCTACGACTTCAACGTCCACGTTTACCATTTTCCCACCAAGAGTGACGGGAAAGCTAGCAAGGTATCCTTTGGGTAGGAACGTGTGGCCATCGAAAGCTTTCAGGGAATTCGATGGCGGGGTTAGAGTAGGAGAACCTAAATTTAGCCAGCAAGCTTGTGACATAACGCAGGTCGAAGCACCTTCGTCTATGACAGTGCGATGGATGGGTCTCCCTTTCGACACAACCTGCACCTGGAATGCGAGTTGATGCGAGAGGTGAGGTTTAGCCTTTTCCATATCAAAGACTGCTAGCATGGAATCCTGGGGATCTATTCCACCAATGGCCGAAAGCAAGGCTTTCCTTTGTGCTGGACAAGTTTGTAATACTTCAAGTGCAGACATAGCTGACGGTGCCTGCGCCAAATCTTCTACAATATTGTAGTTTTGGGCTGCACGTGCAGAGGTATTATGAGTCGTGCATCGAAGTGTCCCTTTAGGGGGACGAATTACAGGTTCAACAGTAGGCCTTTCGATATGCAAATCGTTGGGCGGTGGCAGATTGGAACTAGTTCCAGGTTCCTGAGCATCTATGGTAGGAGTTCCATAAAGCTTGGTGCGAGTTTGAAGGTCAATACTCTCGATGCCATAAATGGCAGATGGTCCTTCGCCGGAAGGATACGAACCACCATTGCCCCGTTGATGGGGTTGTGGCGGGTTGTCAACCATATGTTGATGTTGCTGCTGTTGATTGGGGAAGGGATTGTGAAGAACGGCAGGTGTTCTCCTAGAATCCTTGTTAGCAATAAAATCGGTGCATTCCTGCAACCGAGGACATTTGTATGTCAAGTGGTCCTCCGCACAGATTTTACAAGGAAATTTCATGGGTTTATCCTTTCCTTTGTCATTTCTAGTAGCATTTTTCTGATTAGCGTTACTCTGATTATCAGACTGCTCTTCCGAATAAGATGTTTTCTTCTTATTCTTCCTATTTTTTCCGCTAGGTTTCTGTGAGGTTTGCACCGAATTTACCTCAGCGGAAGGGAGAGGAGTCATTTGGTGGGGGGCGGTGGCAGCCGAGGATGGCTGGGAGGTTTTCCCCCGAGACTGATTGGTGGCTACACCAGAGATCGTGCCAACGAGACCATCGGCATGAGCTCCGGTTTTCTGAGTAGCCGGAGGATTTGGGTTACCAGGGGCATGGGGGAGTAGATCGTAAAGCGTGCCAGATTGTGAATAGATTAAATCTAAGTGTTGGGCACGACGAATACATTGATCTTCTGTCACTGCACCAGAAAGGCCAATGTCTTTAGAGATGTGGGGTAAAAGAGACTTGCAAAACCAATTGGCCAAGAGATGGTTTGGTATTGGCGCTTTGACTAGCCTCCTCCTACGTCTCCATTCATGAATATGGTCGGAGATGTGGGTGGCGGTGTCTTGGCGCAGCGATGTTAACAATTCTGTTCCGGTTTCCACTCTAATTGGTAGTTGGAAGTTCTTTAAGAACTCCGTCGCTAAAGCGCCAAACGTATTGATGGCGGCACGTGGTAATTCAATGTACCACTTGGCGGCATTGCCTGTAAGGGTGCGGGAAAATAGTCGAAGTCGGACACTATCATCTACCATGGAATTGGATATGGACCACAAATGGAAGGTAGTGATGTGTGCGGCCGGGTCGTCCCCATGCTTCCCGTCGAACTTCGGGATATCGGAAGGAATCTTATGCGGTATTGGAGGCCAAAGCGAGTTATGGTTGATGGGATCGTTCGTCAGCTTATGGATGTCGGGTATGTCCAAAGCTGCCAAGAATGGCAATTGTGGATTTGCCCTCGAGTCTAACCAAGGCAGTATGGGCTGACTATTTGGACCATAGGGTCCTCCCATCCATGTGTTGCCAGAAGGGTAAGTGGGACTTTGATAAAAACCTCCCATAGGTGGAGGAGTAGGAACATACGGTTGTTGTCCATAGGGCATAGTGTATTGAGGGGCAAATGGTTGGTTGCCCCCAGCGAAAAAGTGCCCTCCCACTCCAGACGGAGGTTGGGGTTGGTTAGTCCAAATGGATGCAATAGAGTTTCCCGGAGGCATACTAGTACTTGCATAATTTGGCAACGGTATAGATCCTACACCTATGTTTGAACCACTTAAGGGGACAGAATTTACAATGGGTTGTCCCATTTGTCCTAAGGATTGCATAGGAAGAGAAATATTCCCTGCTACCTGTGTACTGATAACACTGCCCCCTGGTATAGTGGCCAAGGGGTTTGAACTCAACAGAGGGTTCCAACCGAAAGGGTTGTTAAAGGGCACCGAAGTAGTCGTGCTCGTGGGAGGAGCTACCGTGGTCCCCAACGTGGTCACGGTAGGAGTAGATGCCAAAGGGTTCGGTAAACTACTGACAGTTGTGTTGACCATAGGGTTGGGGGTAGGCATATGTTGACTACTGGGGTTACCCAGTAATGGCATGGAACTGACCACTGGCGGGGAGGATGGTGGCGAACCAAGGATGGTTGCCATTGGCATCGTCCCTGTGGATGCCGGTGGTGAAATAGATGTTGGTGTGGCCGCAGACATATCTGGGTGTGGTGGAATCTGGACTATCACAGGTCCTAACGGATCAGTGAGCGGAGGATTGTAGTTAGGTACAACGCCTTTAGTGAAAGGGTCCTCCGGGAGTTCCGGCTGATAAGGGTCTATGTGATAATCCAGATTAGTCAGAGGAGACTGCTCTTCCGTAGAAGGCCCGGGTTCACCAAGGTTCAATCTTTCCTCTAGGGTGAGAGGAGGTAGACCTTGCTGTTGTCGAGACAGACGGTGTCGGTCAGGGGACGCCACGGTGATCGGTTTAATTTTAACAAATTTTAAAATGTGATGTATTATGAAGTCTCAAATGACAGTAACCACACAGCTACTAAAAAGAAAAGACTCTCTAAAATCAATCAGCAAGCAGCTAGAATAGGGTGCCCTGTCTGAGTACTACCGTTCACTGGTGATGAAATCCAGTATCACAATAGCATACAGAGAGGGTTGGTCGAAAGTACAGTTACGGTCACTCTAGAGCTTCGCCCGAACCTCAGACGATAGGTGTAAGCACTCTCGTGAAGACAAGTACCCTCCTAAAGACCGAAGACAGAGTGGGTCCGTCTGTTTCAGGTACCAGGACAGCCCATCCTAGTCACCTTGTGTAAGTCCCTAAAAGTATGGCCACTAAGGATACCTCAAATCACAGACATCATCAGGGGGGTCCACGGTCAAGGACAGTGTGCTATATGGGCAGAATACCTAGATCCTCGATCTAGTTTCGACATCCCCGAAGGGAACCCCAATATATAACACACCCACAGGATGCAGTCGAAGGCGGGCTACCTTCTAGTGCACCCAAGTGTTGTCTCGCGCTGAGCTCCGGTAAAGGAACGGTCCCAATAATGTGAGTGCAGTAGGATTTCACTCGTTAATGACTCTAGTTTTCAATTTTTGAGATCTTGGGTAGTTTTCTCACTTTCCTAACCCAAGATCCTAGCCTGAACTACTGTTTGTGTGAGCTCAAAAAGAGTTATTAGATTGATTTTATTATCGCTTTGTTTTTAGTGTACTTTTTTATTAGTCTTGCGGAGGGGGAATGGACGTATGAAGTATAGTGAGACTCTGACTCAATAAACCATGCAAAACATGCTCTAAATATTAACTTCAATGAAGAGTGTTTCTACAAGGAGAGGTTTCTTTATCAATCATCCATGCACCAACATGTAAATAACACAGATCAACTTTCAAGATTCAGACTTATATCTACCTCTTTTAACAGTCTGTGAACTAAACTTTCAGAATAAACTCAACTAAATGCAAAAAAAAACAAAAAAAATCTCTTTTAAAAAGTAAATGTTCTGCACACCAACTAAATAAGAGAAACAAATAATCAATGCCAGCTTTAGCAGACAAGCACAGGGATTCAGTCTCTGAAAGGTACTGGTGGCCAAAAAACTCTACAGCTAAAACACAGTCACAGTAGTGAACAGCAGGGTTTTTGGCTGAGTAACGCTCTGTCTGTGAGAAAATACAACATTATAACGCACTGTATTTAAGCCTAGACCGCGTTATAACGCACTGGATGAACTGCATAGGTCGCGTTAACCAGGGAAAAGCTCTTCAGTTGGCCAGATAGGAACAGGATTGAACTCTACAAGCGTTTGGTATGTCTACTAGGCATCAAAAAATGGTCGGAAGGATACTGAACAGAGGAGGGAAGAAACGAAAGGGAAAAATAGTCCGGAAACTATGGGGAAACTCCCCAGCGGAGTCGCCAATTCTGCTATAGGGTAAACTGCTTGGGTGGTTGGTTTTCGTATATCCCTCTCAGGGCTTTCCGGTGCCCGAGGCAGACAGTAAGATTAGCTATGCTGTTCACAAAGATGGCATGAGCATGTTCATATTAACTTGAAATAACTTGAAGGAATACAATAGAGAATTACCTCTTTGACAACTTTAGAATCCTTTGGAGAGCGCTATGCAGCAAAGCAAGAGTCCTTCTTCACCGGCTCCAAATCTGAGTCCTGCAATCAGTCAAAGCACCCGTGTAATTTCTAATATAACAAGTATTCTATCAATTAAATCAATAATAAACATCTAGATTATACACATCTGAGCCATTCATATCATACTAAGAAAATATTGAAACAACAATATAACATTAAGCATCGAATGGACAAAACGAACATAGTTCTATTGATTTTGAAAGAAGGAGGATTACAACCATCGGTTGTACCAAGCCCTCCTCAGTCTCCCAATCTCTCTTCTCTATCAAGTGAAGGAGTCCAAGCCAACAAGCTCTCTAGGAGCCTCTTTGACTCTTGGCCTTCACAATGTCACACTATTCTCTATTCCACAAGTATGCAAGAACTTTTGAGCAATCCTTCGACCCTCAATTAAGAGCCTTCAACTCCTTCTTATAGGAGAGGGAGAAAGCCATTGTTGCCCTTCTCTTTCCACTAGTTTGGAATGGAAAAGGCTTAGATGTTTCCTTGATCTCCATGCTTTTGCCTCTCTTGGAGTTCAGTCTTCTATGGCAATGACCAATAATGAATTGGTGCTTCTGCAGTTTCCTTTGTGAACTGACTCCTTTGTGAGGGAAAGTCGGAGATTCAAATCTTTCTCTGCGCTCTTTTCCCAATTCAATCAGAGCCCTGTTTCGCTGTCTGCGTGAGGAAAAAACGGTTTTTGCAAAGTGAAAAGATTAAGAACGGCATTCCACGTTGATTCCACCCATGATCCGATTTTCCATATCTCAAGAAAGAAGAATTTTAATCTAAATCAAAGTTTTATGTGGCATTCAATCCACATTCTACATGATTTTGATAAATTAAACAGTGAAATTCAATTTCTTTCACCCTCCGCACAGTTTGTTGATCTTTACTCGCCACTTTGCATTACACACTGTCGTCTTGAATTACGATTGCCATTGTCAAATAATTTATCTCAAACAGATATTGACATGTCCCAGCAGCAGATCCGTGGCTCACCTTAGCGCTGCACCAAATGGAATTTCAACGTTGCCCAGTATGAAACCAAGTTTTATTCTTCACTTTCCAACATTTATTTCACATGTGTCATTTCAACAAAATTCACTTTCAACGTTTTTTATTTTCATGGAAAATTTGTATAATATTTTGATGATAAGTTGTGTTGTTTTTAGTTCATGTTATGTTTTGATAAAATGTTCTATGTATGTTACGTTGCTTTCTTTTTATTAGTAGAGTGTTTTTTTATTTTTTATTTTTTATCATTTTAATGGAGTGTTATAGGTTTGGTTTTTTTATGTATGTTATGTAGTGTATTTTTTTTGGAATGTTGTTTATGTACATAGTGTTGTATATATAATGTTTATAAATATGTTTTATATACAATGTTTCATATATGTTTTATTTATTTATTTAAAAAATAAAAAATAAAAAATAAAAAATAAATCTTTATTTTAGTTTATTCTCGTCGTAATCATATTGTATGCTTTATTTGCCATGAAAAATTGTTATCAAAATTGATGTGAATTTCATGATTGAAATAAATTGAAATTTTTTTGTTGTTGTGATGGTTCACTTAAACATACCCGTGCAGCGGAAAAAAAATAAAAAATGCATCAATAAAATAAGTATGGGATTGTTTGTTTTCTTTGAGGAGATACTGGTTGATTTGAATGTCAAGACTGATTATTTGCATAAGCCTAGCTAACTTAACTTTCTTTTCAAGATTTTAGCTACGGAACAATGCACATTCTGCAGTTAAACATCAATTCTGCAGCTGAAAAACTTCATTGTTTCACCCAAATTTTAAACTAGCCTAACTTTCTCATCCAACATTGGATTTTGACGATTCAAGCGTCGTTGGAAATATTTCGACGAGATCTACATAATGAGAAAACTATCATTAGAGTTTGAAACAGTAAAAACTAAAGAAATTTCTGAAAAGACACAACAGGTAACTTGAGGCACTAATTTCGAAACATGTATAAATTCTTTTGGTTTTTCTTCGCAAACTTGTTTTATTAGTACCAATTCTCAGTTTTTTGTGTAAATATCATAACCAGAGAGATTGATCACCTCTCTCTTTTGATAATCTTACATTCCATTGCAGAAGAAGTACTAGTTTTATTTTGCAGGTTCCAGGAGGAAGGACAAATGACTACAAGCGAACACTGTCTCTCTTAGAGACTACATTTCTTTAACAAGAAGATGATCAGCAACAAAGAAAGAAATATCAATGCATGAGCACATGCTAATGCAAATCGGATCCAACACTTGAAAGCCTTTCAGATGTCAGTATCTCCATTGCATCCATGCTTCCTAAATCAATAAAACATTCACCTCATTTCCCTTTACATTCGCCATTTCATAAAAAAAAAATCCTCATCTTCCCTCACTGCTCATTTTATTTTCCCTAGTCATTATATTTTCCTTCCATGCTTTCACAAACCTAGCAATAAAACCATTCAGCTCCTCTACAAAGCTGATTCATTTCATTTCCATTTTTCATTCTGTCAAATAAACCTTGATCCACTGCAAAAAAAAAAAATCATCCATAGTCCTTAAAAAAATATTCTTTCATGCTCGCGTTAGTTGATGGAGGATTCCTTAAGGTCTCCATTATAACAAGTCTTGGCCTATCGACATTATCACATTATCTAGGTCCAAGACTAGAGTCCTTAATAATATCTTAAGGCTTGTATGCATTAATGACAAGTTCTCTTGCTGACAATCATGGGAATACATCAATGTCCCTTGATCGACAGATCTTGCAAGTGGCTCGACATTAGCCCATTTATTCGCACTTTGCAAGATGTACTTAGGTACCTTGGCACTCATTGACATTAATGGTGAGTTTGCCTCGCATTGGTTAACGACATTCATCAATGGTCGGTAATATAATGACTTCTCTTCATGCTCGACATCAACACATTTATTCGCATGACTAGAATTGTACCATCGGATTTTGTAACGATTGAAGACTATATCATTTCAACAGTTTGCAGCAGGAATCAACTTAGCAGCAATAAAGATCCCAATCTTGCCATCAGCACAAAGAGAACAAAGAGAACAAAAAAGCATATCAAATTCATTTGTTTACATAGTTCATGATCCAACAACATCAACAACCACACTCTTCAGTATACACAACTCATCCACATTTAAGGTAAGTGAAGGTATGTGGTTTTCTAATTTTTAGTCATGTAATTCATTAGAATGCTAAAATTGTAACTTTGGAAAAATTCCTCATTCCCTTTTTCACATTGTCATATCTTTAGTTGGGGGGAAAGGACATCATTTCATATCCACATGTCATACACTATCACACATTTTCATTTCATTTCCACTCGCATATATTTCCCAACCAACTATTGTTGCAACATGATCCAAAAGATTATATGCATTGCAAATGATCAATTCATTGATGGAGTATTTGATTATAAAATTTTTTCATGAACTTTGATGCAACAAAGAAAATAAAGCATTGTTACATAAGAACCATTGCTAAAAAAAATTGGTTGTCACACAAGAACCAACCATTAAAAAAAAATTTGCAATCAAATGTATTATACTTTGCCAAAAAGAAAATATCAAGAAGCAAAGTTTGGAACGAATCTATATGAGTCAAAACTCATAAAAGATTAACTCATGGAAAAATGAATCATTGCAATAGTTGCATGAGGACATGCAACAACTTCATTTGGGGGGTATGTTGAGTCTCAAAAGTGTTTTCCATATTCATACATATTTCCATTATGTCATAACCATTCAGCTCTTATTTCATAGCCATCTGACCTAAAACCTTACATCAAGTAACCATTTTCATAAATATATGGGTTAGGATCTTTGTCTTCCAAAGTTATTTATTTTATGTATTTAAAGTGAATTTATGATTAGAAACTAGAAAATTAACATAGTTTCATATATCTATATATGTGTTATGAGTTTTGTGACATGTGTAGGTCAAAAGGAAGCTTCTAAAAGACCTTTATGTGGCCTCCCAAAACCAAATTTGATTTTGAGTGGAGAAGATCATGGGATCATGAGGACATGTGTCTCATTTCCTTTTTGTATTGAAACTTTAAGAAGATATGTGTCTCATTTCTTATTTGTGTTGAAATTCTAAAAAGACATGTGTCTTATCATTTCCTATTTTGATTGTAACTCTAGAGATGGAGGGAGAAGATCATGGGATCATGAGGACATGTGTCTCATTTCTTATTTGTGTTGAAACTCTAAAAATACATGTGTCTTATCATTTCCTATTTTGATTGTAACTCTAGAGATGGAGGGAGAGATTCATGGACCCCCATTAATGAGATAACTTCTCATATTTTGTATAAATAGGAGAAGCTTTCTCCTATCATGGGTAGTAGTGAAAAATAGGAGAAGAAGAGAAAGGAATAGAGAGTGTTTTGTAACAAAGCTTAAGATGGAATGGGATGTAGATTTGTGAGTTTTTTCAATAAAGAATTTCTTTGATGCTGTTTTGATTACATCTTCAAGGAGCTAAGGATTACACCAAATTGGTAGCAGAAGACCCCTGCTATCCAAGGAGGCTTCTACATGCTTTCTAGATAAGTAGCTTTTAATTCTGTGTTGTTATATTTCTTACTTAGACAATTTTCTAAGTTTATATCTTTTAATATCATGTCTTGCATTATTTGTTTAAATAACAGATCCTCATGATGTTATAGTTAGTCATTTCTTAAAGTTTTTCCAACATATCTCTATTCATGGAATGGATTTAATTGTGACATCTTGAGTTACCAGCACTTTAGTTTTTTTTGTTATTTAGATTAAAAGATCCTCATTATCTTACAACCATTATTTTTCTTAAAAGCTTTTCCAACATATCACTATTATATGAAAGAGATTTGGTTGTACTATGTTGAGTTAATTAGCATTTTCTGTTCTGCAATTAGATAGAAGATCCTCATATTGTTACAAACAGTCTTTTTCTCAAAATTGTTCCAACAAATATCTAAATCACAGAAAAGACCTAATTGTAATACTGTGGGTTACTTGTTGTTTAGAATATCCTTATTTCATTATATCTAATCTCTTTCAATAAACTCTTCCAATAAATCTCTAGCTGATGAACGAGATATAGTTATAATGTCATAAGTAGTTTTAAATATTCGTAGAAGATCCTTAGCATATTATAGCAATATTCTTCTCAAGCTGTTCTAAAATATCTCTATCATATGAATAAGATTGCACTATAATATTCTAAGTTGTCTGTTTTTAGGAAGATCCTCATCACATTGGAGTTCAACCTCTTTCACAAATTATTCCAACAAACCTCTAACTAAAAGGATCATGTTGAAATATAATGTCTTGAGTTACATTTCATGTTCATTTGCAAGCTAGGATATCCATGGATTAGAATGCTAAGTTTTTCATCATTTTCCTAATTAGGGATAGAATTTACAATTACACTCTGTTTTGAGTCTAAGGTTTCCTTTTCTTTTCTTTTTGACATAGATTTGATTTCAACTTTTGAACATAGAGTAGCATACTAAGTACTAAAAAGAAAAAACCCCCAAAAACAATAAGAAAAACACATACAACGAAGTAAGGAAGAGGTCACTTAGGCACATATAGTGCACCACACTTCATCGGTTTACTAGCCCTGGTCGATAATTTATGTTAGCAATTTAGGACACTAAATTGACTAGAC